>JAABNY020000063.1:18047795-18068335 GCA_015164015.2 Brevimyrus niger | reverse complement strand
AATGTCCCCATAAGGGGAAAAAAACGGATATTTATCACGTTATGGGGACATTGTGTCCCCATAAGGATAGGTAAACCAGTTTGCACACACACAGACACACAGGCACGCACACACACACACACACACACACACACACACACACACACACACACACACACACACAGGCACGCACACACACACACCTGTCTCCTGCCAGTCACCCCTGTGCACGCCACTCAGATGGCTCCCATTCCGTCATTTATTTTCAGTGCCATTTGGGGTGTTGAGCCCCTCAGGCCCTCTCTGCCATCAGAAGACCTTCGTGTAAGAAGTGGCAGCGGGAGCCTATTGTCTGGCGACAGTGGGAAGCGTGCAGTGCGAGCGCGACCAGGCTGGCACTCTCTTCCAGTGACACAGTGACAGACATGCACACCCATCAGCCTCTTGAACCCTCATCTTCATGCTGAGCCACATTGCCATGTTCTGCATTGTTGGGGTGTAGGGGTGGCTCATCTTCTATCTGCCACCACCCCTTTTGAAAAGCATTTTATTTCATATTGTATAATTCCAGGTTTGACTTAAAGGAAAAAGTGGTGTCTTGGGCCAGGTCTGATGGTAATTCACAGTTAGACAATGCAGGTTTGTGCTATTTTCTAAAATAGTATGTTATTCTTAAAGGCAGACAAGGATTCAAGGTCTTGATTGAACAATGGGCTCCTTTAAGGAGTGTATATCCAGGAAGATTTATTTTCTCAAAATTATGTGCTGAAAAAGTAAACTTTGACAAGGGGGGAAATTGAGAGAAGCATAGAAATTGCTTCCCTGCTTATCCCCCTAAGAAGACGTGCAGAAATCACCTGTGTTCTCAACAGACGTCGACCTCACAGTGCTATATGACAAAATTAGACAATCCGAACACAAACACTTCCCTTCGCCCACACGCAGGTCTTTAGGGTAAACGCGCTGTTACTAGTCATTAAATATAAAATGAGTTATGTGATACACTTGTATTTTCGGCAGCTGAATCGTCTGCGGGAGCAGCCAAGGCACGCGGCGTGAGTGTCTGAACACGCGGGGCGGAACGGGCACCCTGGCAGGCGGCGAGCCGTCCTGCATCGTACGCGCGGCTTGGTCCGCTTACAGTAGATAATATTGATGATAATTTACCATAATTTACTTTGGCATGCATTATAAGCATCTTTATAACGTTTATCACAACGTTTTCTAAGAGAAAGCGTGCCACTTATGCCACGTTAACTTCGTTAATAATTACGTAAAGAAGGAACCGAAAGATATACAGTATTACTTAATCACACGGACATTAATCTCACAGAGTTGCTCGATCGCGATCGGTAGGTTCGTAGTTAGTTAATAGTATTTTCAGTAAACTTTAACAAACTATGGTTATTGCTTGGCGGCCTTTGTTTTTAATCATTTGTAAAGAGAAATTACTCAAACACATAACGGGTAGTTTGGATTTTAGAATTACTTTGGGTACCTTGCTCATTTTTGGAAAAAATCATAAACTTAGTGACGAATTATTTATTAAATATATACCCTTTGGTTTTCCAGATAAGGAAATGCTAAAAAAGGATTAATAATGATGTTGGTGAAGTGTCATATAATACTGAAAGGTGAAAGTTTTGGTTAAGTTACATGTACAAATGTAAACCTACTCATTCCTTAATAGATGGGGAAGATCCAAAATCACTGTGCAAGACTATCAAAACCAAACTAGTTCTACAGTATATGTATGGATATCCTATTTTATGTAAGAGTAGCTATGCATGCTAACTAAATTGCAGTTTTTTTCAGTGAGGTGTGTGGCTTTGCTTTGGAGTCTCAGTATTATAAGAGGAAGCTGAGCAAATGCACTGGTGCACGACAGAAGTTTATATAATATTTCACTTAATGAGGCATGTAGTCCTAAATTGGTGCGTTTTACTGATTCCCACAGTTTCCCCCCTTTTCAAGTTGCTTTAAGATTCAAAATAGCAGAGTGTCTACAGTTTAGCTTTATTTCAGGAACAATAAGGGGCAAGGACAGGATGTTTAGAATACAGTTAAATATACCTAAAGAAATCTTTTTTTTTTATGAGCTGTTGAGTTTCCATGCTAATGCATCATGGAGTCGAAGGGTGGTGGAGTTTATTTGGTTAGTCTTGATTTTTTTTTCTTTGCACTAAAAACTAAATTTGGTTCTGAACTTATCTGTAGAATCAATGAGATGTGATCATAATATTGTATCTTTAATGGGGATTGGCATTTTAAATATTTAGAGTATGTGCAGTTCTTGGTTGTCGTAAGGTTTGTGGCACATGAACTTCAGTAGCGAGAAAATTCTGCACCTTGAAGAAGTTTTACCTCAAACAATTTGCATGAAACTACCGTATGTAACTGTGTGTCACTTTCTGGGAAGCATGTTATAGTCCTCATTATGACAGGTTCCCAGAATAACTACTCCGGCTTTTGCGTGATCGTATGTCATTGCAGCACAGAGCGGATGAGTGACTTTAGCTCTCTTTCTGAGTATTGATCCCAGGGGAGGGACAAAGAGGACAGCCAGAGGTGAAGGATAAAAGCCTTCTAAAGGCCGCTGTTGGTCAACGGGGGAAGTTGGATTTGACAGTTTACCTGGATGCGGTCCGACAGGAAGCCGCCCCTGTCGCGCACGTAACCAGAGCTGCTGGTGGGATTTGGCAGCCTGGAATAGCTGTCATGGCTTCGCTGAGGTGCAGGAGATGGGCAGCCCGCCCACCCTGGACTCCACCCCCTTGACAATGCCCACCGCGGGCTGAGACAATGCCTTGATTGAAGTAGCACAGTTGGATGTGCTTGAGAAAAGAGGTCACCAAAACACAATAAAAGGCGAGCCGTATTTCTGTCACTTACCCTCCACAAGGAGCCTGGTTTAGATTTAATATACCACAGAGGCTTTCCCTACATCAGTGACATTTTGTTAGAAAACATCTGGGGAGCACACGACTGACCAGGTTAAGTTTGCTTTAGGTTATTATCCTTGGACAAGGAGGTGGGATGCTCCGCTGGAACCCGAGGGCTTCTTCGGGCTCCTCTGCTGTTGGCCGTGGCAGTGCCATCATGCAGGCCTGGGCACTGGCATGCCAGCCATGTGGAGCTTGACCATGCTGAACCCTGAAGGCAGAGCGGCACATGGGCGCTGGAACGGATTAAAGGGTTCAGGGTGATGTCAAGGCTTAAAGTGAACTGCACACCTTAAAGCCTTGGGATTTTTTGGAGACAGCCATGCCTTCCTGCACACAGTAATGTGGTTAAAGACCCCATTGCCCTTGTAAACAGGGAGCTGCTTCTAGTTTTCATGGTGAGGAGGGTTAAAGGGTGGCGGGGGTGGTTATTTAAGGAGTCCCAAGTTCACCTTGACATCCCTACTGACAGGAAGAGGCGCTGCCATATCCCCTTTCTTCACCCGTGATTAGTTTTCAGCACAGCTGCCTGCGTGTGGCCTTACTTAGGGCACTGTAGCCTGGAGCTGGGCTGGACCTGGGAGCGAGGGAGCTGCAGAGTGATAGCTGTACCCATTGACAGGGGGAGGGGAAAAGGAATGGTAAAAACTGAAGGGATGAGGGGACAGATGAGGTGAAAGGTTAGAGAAGGAAGGACAGGCAGGAGGTACAGGAGAGGGAAACAGGGCACCTGGTTCAGGTTCATGCTGACTGATGAGCCTGCCCCACCCCACCTGGCGTACCCACGCTTATCAGTGACTTGTTTGTGAAATGGTACCAGCCAAGTTCCTGCCGCTATCCAGAAGAGGTATCTGTCACCAAGGGAGGAGCGTCACTGGTGGGTAGCTGTGCACACACAGGCACACCCTGTTTAGACCCCCACAAAATGTATTTTATTTGCTTTTAAGTGTTTATGACTACATTATGTGCAAAGCTATTCTTACATGGGAATGCACGCCCTCTGGCTGGCTAGTTAGCATTATCAGCTTCGCCTTAATGGCCTTCAGTGTTGTTTGCAGGAGAGTTTCAGTGCTGTGGTTTCGTTTTTTCCAAACTTTCAAATTTAAAAATAACCTAAGAACATTTTGTGGGAATGCACAGCCAGTAAAACAAAGAACAATGCAGATTAATATAACTTTAACTTTCAGGAATAAAGTCCTGAGGTAGATTTTGACGGGTGAAATATTGCTGTGTTTCAGACCTGCCTCCTTCCTCTGGGGGTTTTCAAAGCTGTTGTGGTTTTGATGGAATCGGAGCGGCAGAGAACTTGGAAGAATGCGTGTTCTCCTGGTAGATTCAGGACCACACAGTCATATCGTATAGCACAATGCTATGCAGGGCTTTGAGTCCTCTGAGAGGCAGCATGTTCTCTGTGGGCTTTGGACTGAACAAAGCTAACATGCTAATTAGCTTATTGCTAATCAGGTCTGTTGCTTCTAGGAGTGTGATCTTGCAGACTGACATCCAGGTGCACGCCGTGTGACTGGGAAGAGCCGGTTCGGGTGTAGAAGTAATGGTTGCTTATTCCCGTTATCCTGAAGGGGGACTAAGGTTTGTGTGTTTGAATGCCTCTCGCATTGCTTTCAGTCTCAGCCAGGATGAAGGCAGCCTCCCAGTGGGTCTGCGTTCCTTCCATTGGTCTGCCTCACTGCAGTGTACGTCGGGAGAACGTGATCCTTGCATTTACCTCCAGACCTCATAACCTGCTGTTTGCTTTGGGTTGACACCAACAAACACAGGCATCTAAGCCAGCCTGTTCATGCTCAGATGTGGGAAAGCAAACCTGCTTCACCAGATGGGAGCTTATTGCATACCGATAAAACAATGACAACCGATACACCAGAATTTAAAAAATCTGACAAGTCATTATTTTTCTAAGTGTTTTTTGTATTTATTGCCCAGATGGCATTCAGTATGTGAAAAAGTGAAACGTTTCCAGCAATTTTGACCCTCACACATCTCACATACTACAGTGTCCTGCCTGGCAGTCTCCTGCTGCCCAAGAGGCACTTTTAACTCACACCTCACCATCACATGAACAGCACACCATGCTCACCTGCTTCTATGATATGTTTGCTTTATTTCATTCAAAATGTGCATAAAAAAAATCAGTATCAAAAAGGACATTATTATGTGTAATTTTTTATCTGAATAATTATCCATGCATGACTCCTGTTCACTTCTGTGAGTTCTGATAATGAGCATTAATTATGGATCAGGACTCATTTCCTGCTGTTGTTCCATTTGCAGGAATTGCATATGTATGTAAGAGCAAAAACTAGTGAAGAAAAACAAATGTTTTTTGGAATTGTGCGGTGGGTTGAAATGTCCGCCAAGTTTGGCCAAAATATATTTTTTTTCTTCTTGGAAAAGGCAGGACTAAAGGATGTAATGAATCTTACTAGAAGCAAACGGGTCAAAATGGGTTGTGGGTATTTTTGTCAGTAAGAGCTGCCTGGTGTCGATGGTGCTCCGGTCTGCTGAAATGTCCACATCCTGGGGGAGCTCTGTGATGTGTCTGGACCCAAAGCCTCTGTGTAAGGAACACTGCACAGTGCTTAGCAACGAGTACTTTTGGGAAGTTTCTTCATTCTATCAGTCATGAATCAGCTTCTCGGGGATTTTGTTTTCCCCAAAAACTGGATTTTGTGTGTGACATGTAAGAGTGTTTAAAAGCTGGTTGACTCATTGGAATTATGCTGAATGCTATTAGCTTATTGTAGTGTGATTGTGGAATACCGCGAGGTGGGGCAGGTAGTGACCTAGTGTGGTGATAAGCATGCTGGTAGACTTTTTGGCCCCTTTCTTGATTATTTTGATAGATGCGTCCATCAATAAAGTCTTTTTATTGGATCAGTAATGGAATGGTGGCATGTCTGCTAATTTAATTTTAATGCTAGTTACAGGTTTAAATCGACAATCATAGTAACTGTGGTTATAGATAGTAAAAATGCATATTTGGGTCTTAATAAACGAATCACTTGTTTTATTGTACTCTTTAAAATGTTGCCATAGCATATCAGTATTTTAACGTCCAGAAGAAAAACAGTAAAATGCGTCAAACTTTCTGGCATGCCATTTGGGAGCTGGATATTACCTTTAGTGCAGCTTTGTAACCCATTTTGGGGTGAATTTGATGATGTCCTGGCATTGCGGTCCTGCACTGTCAGACGATGGCTGATTGAGACTGTCTGTCTGAGGAATCTGTCTGCTGTGTGGATGTGTTGCCAGATAGCCGGCAATCGTGGCCATAAACAATCAGTACTGGCTTGCACTCGGGGCTGTCTTATGCAAGGTGTAGTATAAGCATAGTGCCCCAGGGGCTGCTGGGTAACGGCAGCATTGTCTGCGGCTACTGCCTGTTCGAGACTTCTTCTGGGTATTCAGGCATGCCATACTGAGTGACCTGTGGGAGAGTCTTATGTTAATAAGTCTGGGAGTTTTTCCAACAGCAGCACATTTTATTAACACAGAATGGGGAAAAAAGGGCCTTTTTCATTTATCATTATTATTATTACTGTTATTATTATTATTATTATTTTCTTTCAAATGTCAAGTGGAAATGTTGCTAGTTGAAATTGCAGGAGCTAATTTCCAAGGGTCATGCATTACCCCTTGAGTTTTGCCTAATTACTGAACTGAAAGTACTGGCCAGGAACGATCCCGCAGAACTGGAAATGGCATTGTGCCCCCAAATGTGCATGTCATTAACTGACATCTCCCGTTGGTGTGTGTGTGTGTGTGTGTGTGTGTGTGTGTGTGTGTGTGCAGGTCTCTGCACGCTATAGATACTTTATGAACCACAACTGGAAGGACTTTTTGAAATGCTAATTTAATAAGAGAGCTTAGTAAAAATGTGGCTCTGTGTGCTTTTTGGCCGTGGTGCTGAAAAAGGCGGCCATCTGCTTTCTATTAGCTTGGGAGAGCAGGCAGGACTTCTAGCGAGTTCTGCTGGAAGACGGCCTGCTCCTCACTTTTCCAGGTGGAGGAGTCACCCTGAACTCACAGGCTCACGTGGGGAACGGGGCTGGGCCCCGTCAGGACTTTGTGCCTTTGTCTTTCCTGGGCAAGATTCTATCCTGCTTCCTTTTATGGGAAGCTTAGCTGTAATGCTGAAGTTCTAGGTGCTCCCTCCTCTCAGATGCTCTGACAAGCAAGAAGGTAGCTGATCTCTTCTGTGTGTTTTATACCTGAAGTACCTTGTTATACCTTGTTAGGTGATGCATCACTGCATTAGCATGTATATAAACAATAAATATATAAATATAATTATATATGCTGGCAGAACTTTCCAGCTTTTTGAAAGGGATGTATCACCAGTGCCAGTCAAAGCCCATGTCGAACCCTATTGTTTTTGTTGTGGGTGTGAGTTAACCCAGTTGAACAGCCAGCCAAACAACCAGAAAACAGCAACCAGAAGCCACTAAATATTAAATATTGAGCCTGTACATTAGGTATGTAATACTTTCTGCAATATATCTTTTTGTTGGACCTCCAGCTTTCGAAATTTGAAATCCATGTAAAACCTGAAAAAGGGAATTAAGTGAATGTTAAACGAGCCCTTGGGGCCTGAATTGTTGGGTTTAAGCCAGCCCTGAAATGAGAGGGTCACTTAGCAAGCCCTGACACCTCTTATGTGTCGGACCGTGGCCCCAGTCCTCTTCTCCTTAACAAGCAGGGGAGTAATATGTCCTGACAGCTCTCTGGCCCCCAAGCCCTTCTGTGGGGGCGAAATCCCCAACTTCTGTGGCCCTTGGACCTTGGATGTATACCCTCACTGGGGCTTCCGCTGAGCCCCCAATACCTGGATAAACCTCAGTAGCCCTGGATTTGAGCTGCAGCGGGACCATCTGCATTCTGCTTTTCTCCAGTTCCCTGTTTATAAGACAGCAGGGTCTAAGGCAACTGTGGGTGTTTAATGGTAGGTTAGGTAGCTTTTTCTTCATTCAGTCTGGGCTAAGGACTGGATTTAATAACACATCGGAGTGATGGGGATGGGCCGGCTCGGCCCCCGAGCGCAGGGAGAGCCATTAGAATGAGCTCTTATTGAAAATAAAATGTGCCGTGCTGGAACTGATGTACCCAACAGAATTTTAACAGCATGGAATTTATTACTGCTGGAATTAAAGCTGCATTTCAGCTGCCATTTTTGCTGCTTTGGGATTTATGGCAAAAATTAAGATAGTATTTGAGAATTCTGAATGGGGGAAAAGGTGTGTCTCTTAATGCTCAGATCAAAGTGAATTTTCAATCAGTAAACTGCCTGCACTGTCAGATGAGATGTTTTTGGTAAGTAAGTCTGTGAATAGAGTGAACGTGTCTTCCTGCAGCAGTTCAGGTTAGTGCTTCAGTTGTGTGCTCCACAAATTTCCAGAATGTAACCTTAAGCTTTGTAAATGCTTGGTGACGTCTTAAGCAGATGGTTCTGGATTTTAAATTTATCATCTGACTCACATAATGTCTGTCAGAAGCTGGTTCCTGATTTTTTGGTTTACAATGGTCCGCTGGGTTTCAGATTCTGGTGGTGTGGGTGCAGGGAACGGTTGTGGGTGGCCAGGTTGTAGGTCCTGAGCCTGCATCTGTGTTTGTGGTTGATTTTTAACCCCACAATTTGGACCAGAACCCTGCTGGCCCTGGTTGTATAATTTAGAAAATCCATGGTCTGTTCTGCAGAACAGGGTTTTGTGCGGTAAACTGAGTTGCTGGCATGGTGCTGTATAATTGGGTCGTTTGTGTGTCTCAGTCCTGATCCTGAGTTCTCTGAAGACTGGCTTGTGCTGCAGAAGCAGTTACCCCCCCCCCCCCCACCCCCACCTCAAGTCTGAGACCCTTCCAGGAACTCTGTAATGGTAGGAGTTAGGTCTGGGGTAGCAGTGTCAGGAACACCAAAGGCTGCCGCCTCCCCGTCAGATGGATCCATTTCAGGCAGAAGACGCTCCAAGCACTGTGACTTCTGACACGACCCCCGACCTGATTTCATATGGAAGTGTCTGAGGGTGCAAGTGGATAGTGGAGGCTCAAACACTACTGTTCAGGGCCCATGCATCTGATCCCGAGGCATCTGCTAGTGTGCTTAACGCAGCCCAGACGCGTCCACGAGCCGCAGGTCCTCAACGCGGGCGTGCACACAAACACATGTGTGCGTTATTTATCACGCCATGCTTTTAAAAGTTTTAATGACAGAGCAGCTGAGGTTCCGTGTTCACAAATGAATGAAATTAACCCCCACAAACTATAAAATGTGAGCAGGGACACCAGTGTGCAGGTATGCACATTTAGGCCTGTTCTTACCCACATGTTTATTCTTAAGTCTCAACTGGGATGACAGGCTGTTGCTAATGACTGGTGGTAATAAAGTTGACTATTTCCCCTCCAAAGCAACCTGCAAGAGGAGCCCTAACATTACATCTGCTGGGATCACAGAGGAATATTGTCTGTTATATTTAGCATGTGGAGGTAGTTCGTTCCCACGAAAAGCTGGGGTTCTTCATCACTTAGAACATATGTTTGTGTGTCCCCCCCACTATTTCCTAGTGCTTCTGCTTTCTCTGCCCCAGCAGCCCCCCACGTCCTACCAGGTCCTTAAGAGCTAATTAGACCAGCATTTCCTTCTCTTTGTTTATGTATGTGTCACCTCTTTCTTACATGCTCACCCTTGACCTCACCCCTCCCCCACAGCTTAGAGGGAGGCAAGACTCAGAAACTAAATAGTAGTAATCATTGTGGAACTTCATAAAATAACAATTTTTTACTTTATGGTAAGTTTTGCTCCAGGATGAAATGAGAACCTGAGCTTTATTTTATAATTTTTTTTTAAAAAATGTCTCTTTCTAGCTTTAACGGCTACAAACATTAATACATTTTCCTGCCCACTGATTAGGTACTTACTGAGTTGCCCTTTTGTTGATCTGTACTTTTGTCAAACGGTAATGATATGTGTTCTCATACATCCTTTTTCCTGGAATAACATAAGCTAAGCTTCCGTTTCGCATGTGTAGAAGTGTGAGCGTTGAACATCATTTACGTCTCCGTGGTTTCAGGCCACCTTCAGCAGTCTTGTGATATGTTTAGTAACTGAAGCTAAAATCAAAGATCACCCCATTGATCACAATAAATAATAAATACACCTTTTAAAAAAATCATTAAAAACATTGTCTCTGGGTAAGGTGAGGCCTCTTTCTGAAAAATGAAACCTGGGAGCCCTGAAGCTGAGTTCAGAGCAGTGAAGCTGGGTTTGGGTTTGAGTCACTTACTGTCCTTTGGTAGGCATCTGCTACCATGATGGATTTCGGCACCTGGAAGGCAGTAGTCCTACCAACTCAGTCCATCTAAGGGGTCCCTCTTATGTCTTACTAATAAAGACAAGTGGCAGCCCCTTAAAATGATCTGTTTCTTAGTCATGTTTCCCTCCAACATGACCCAGGCACTGCCCCAGTGTGACACCAGCAGTCCTCGTTTGGACCCCTTTTTGATGTCATATAGACAGCATGCTTCATTTTCTGTATGACTGTATGACCCCTTAAATGGAGAGCTGTCCTATCTAAACAGTATTTTTGTAGGTGGCTGCTCATGCACCATGTGAAACATAATGTATTATTAACGTCGTAGCGATTCCTCTAACGGTTACAGTGCTCCTGAAATAAAAAGGCCTGACATCCAGCCTGACACACTATCGCTACCCCTTGCAGAGTTCCTGGGGCAGAGTGTTTGATCGTACGTGCTCACAGACCCTGTGCAACAGCTGTGCAGTATGTTTAGGGGTCTTCTGTCGCCAGCTTTGCTTGCATAAACACATCATTAAATTCTGCTCTTGGCTTCTTTTGCAAAGCATTTTAATTATGTGACACATAAAAAATGTCAAAGCCAAGTATACTCTGGCCAGTAGGTGGCATAATGGTAAAAGGTTTCAGACCCAAGAGATATCTTGACCCTTAAAAAAGCCAGAAATGCTTTAGCAAATCATTGAGCGGTATTATTGTTAAATTGCTTTGGATGAAACTATAAGCTGGAGGGTGACTTTATACCTGGTCTAAACCCCATGCTGCTGATTGAAAGTAGCTAAATATTTGAATCATATTGAACCATCTGGCAGTGAGTTCCCAAAACTGGGACAAAGCTATTAATGAGCGTGTGTGATGTCGTGCAGAATCATAGCACACTGCTGTGGTTATGTCATGTGGTGTGGTTATCTCGGCTGCACCTCTGGTGCGAGGGCCTCTCCCAGGTCAGATAGTGCAGTGTCATCAGGTGAGATGGATCTGAGCCCTTGCGCAATGATTTCCACAGCTGTGAAATGGGAGAGTCAGTGCAAGTAGTGTTGGGGGGGGGGCATGTGTACACCGGCCTGGGAATGCCGGGAAATATCACTCTGTGGACAGGTGGTTTGCTCGTTCGGCCTTTGGAATGGCTGTTTTATGTCCCCAAGATAAACAAGGTTATTTACTGTCGGGATGTCAGGAGGTTGTGGTGGGCCCTTATGGAAAGACTCCAACGTGGGATGTTGGGCAGGCTTACTGTATAGATTTTAAAATAATGCCCTCTGAAATTAGTACTTTTTCAATAAGATCTATCAAAAAATTATGTGCGTTCTTTCATATTGTCATATTGCATCGACATATTGACTGAGCAATTTATCTCGTCACTGTCAAAACATCTGGACCCTCTGCCATATCATACTACTTCACTTTATTATCTACTGAGTTTGAATGTATTTTCTAAAACATTTTTTAAATAACATGTTTTATGTCTGCAATGCTCTATAGTGTAAAAAACGTTCATTGTTTAAAAAATTCCTCATCCACACTGAATCATATAACTCCAGGAAATGTGTACGTGTAAACATGATGTCACTATAAATGGTTTGCATATACAGTAAAAATATAAATAAATAAATACTTTTATATACTTATACATATATACTTGGATATATACTTTTCTATTTAAAACTTGTTGCACCAGCTCTAGGAGTCACAAAACACCTTTTCTTTATACTGTATGTGTACCTTCGTTCTATAATGACTATGAAGTAATGGGTGACCATTATATTATGAGCTGGGTTGTGCTTTTTAGAATTTACAAAAACATGCTACAGAGCTCAGCTCAATATCCAACTCTGATTGAAATATGCATTCGTAACGCTACTCTGCTGTAAAAATGATGCCCTTCTTTCACAGACCAACAAATCCCCCAACCAAATGACCTTCCAGATGAAGTCATTTTGTTCAACCCAAATCAAATCTGACAGCATGTTACACTGTGCCCCATAGGTGGGGAGATGGGGGAGGTGGAGAGGGGATTTCCGGTCCCTGGGGCACTAGGTGGTAATCCTGGATTAGGCCTGAATGGTGCTGTGTCAGGCTGCAGGTCCTGATGAATGAGTGCGATGGACTGCTGGCAAGCAGAGGGCATCTTGAGAAGGTAACACATCCTGTTTGGCAGTCTGAAGAGGCGGGGCTAACACTTCAAAGAAGCCGTATGTGGCTAACTGCCCTTCTTTCAAACAGCACTGTGACTCAAAGCCTGAGAGTTTAACTTGAGCTAGTTAGTAAAGAATCATGCTGTATAGGTGGACAGTGTGAAAGGTGACTGTCTTGTAAAACAGACTAAAGTACACTGTCCGCATTTATACCAAAGCTAACAACATATACATTGGCTTGCAAAAGTACTGAACCCTCCTTACAAATGATACAAACACATATTTTTCCTGTCAGTATTTCTATTGCAAATTCATAGTCTCTCAGAGTAAATTTTCAAAGGCACAATCTGAATTCTTTAAAAGATTTGGCAAAGAAATATAAAGATTGAAATTGCTGCTTACCCAAGTATTCACCTCCCAACACATTAATATTTGCTATATCTACGTTTTGCTGAAATAACTGCTCTGAGTATTTTGGGGTTAGTAGCTACTAGCTATTTGCACAGTTCAGGATTTTGCCCATTCTTCATGGCAGATCTGCTCCAGGTCCTTCAGGTTGGAATGCTGCTTGCTGACTTAAATTCTGAAAGACAGCCGCAGGTTCTCAATGGGATTTAGACCTGGACTTTGAATTGGCCCCCTCAGAACATTCACATTGTTTTTTAATCACTCCTGTATTGCTTGAGCCTTGTGCTTAGGAAAATTGTCCTGCTGAAAGGTTGTTTTGCAGATAAAAGGAGGTATGAATCTCCTTGTATTTTGCTCCAAATAAGCTCCCTTCAATTTTGATAAAATGGCCAGTTCCTACAAATCATCCCCGTAGCATAATGCTGCTGCTACTATACTTCACTGTAGGGATAGTGTTAAATGAGGCATGCACTATGTAATGTATGCAAACACTCATCGTGCTTTGAATTTTGACCAAAAATCTGTATCTTTATCTCATCAGACCACAAAACCTTGACCAATATGTTACCTGGGTCAGTTTCTGGCAAACTCTAGACATGCGTTCATATAGCTCTTCACATTGAGCTCTTTATTCTAGCCACCCTTCCACACAGGCTGGCAATATGCACTACTGCAGCTTGCAGTGTACTCTTGGCATGGTTGACTGGTGAACCTTCATGCCACTGTCACTCTGTAGCTCCTTCAGAGTGACTGTTGGCCTCCTGTTGGCTTTACCCACCAGTCCCTGCTTTGTGTCATTGCTGAATTTTGAGGGATGGCAGGCATGACGTCGCTTCCATTTTCTCAATGTAGCTTGTCACCATACTCATTGCCAGTCACAACACTTTTCACACTATGGGATTTGGAGTCGGCAACAGGTCCAGATATTTAGCATGCTAGATATCTGGCGGGCATCTGCAATGCATCAACAGCTCCATTGGATCATGTCTTTGAACAGTTTACACATAGTGATCATGCGCTGGATGCCTCCGATCTGGGAGTTTTGTCGGCAATCCCCAAAAACTGCCGGTGTGCAGAGAGTTGGGGCTAAGATTGTGTAGTGTGAACTTGGCATTGTTCTTTCCTCTGGAGCTTCTAGAGCACAGGGGTTTAATACACATGCAAGCAGCATTTTTTAGTTTTTGATTTACTTTAGGTTATTTGCTGATTTAGTAATTGAACGTTGAAAATGTGTTTGCACTAAAAATACTGACAGGAAGAATATGTGTATATTTATCATTTGTAATTTGCGTAAATTTTATCATTTTAAGGGAGGTTCAGTACATTTGCAAGGCACTCTGATTAGGATGCAGGATGTCTTGTGCATTATTTATAGAGCACAAAAGAAGATATTATTTCATTACTAAGGGAAAAGCGTTTGAGTAATTGGATGTTGTTTTTCAGTGGTGTTTAACGGAAGATCTTTAAATCCTGCATTTCCCTGCCACTGTAAGCCTGAGGTTCCAAGGTGACTGATAGCAGGTCTTTCCTGACGCATTTGGCATCTGGGGAATTTCTGACTTGTGTAAATGTTTGGCACCATGTGGCCGGAAACTGTGCTGCTGCAATAGGCCTAGGAGAGAGGAGAAAGTAGCTATCTGCTGCATTTAGCAACCAGCCTGGTTAGCGCAGATGGTCTCTAGGCAACGCCTCTGACATCGAGTGATTTATGGTTTACACCACCTGACCTTCAAGACACTCACCAGTCAATTAAAAATTAGGTTTACAAAATGTGACAGAAACAGCGAGTGGTGTATCTATCGCTCTATTCACATGACATTTCAGAAAATCAGTGAGACAGTGCAGTTTTTCTGGAAGCCCCCTAGCACTGTCTTTACTGTTCCTTCATTACTGTACACTACTGTGCCCTTGGCCCTCCGTCTCTCCCTCTCACCCTTTTGTGATCAGTGTTTTTGTCTCTGACATAGGATGACCACCTAATCCATGTCAGGAGGGACACTATCAGATACAACATGGTTTGTATTTGTAAACTACCATTTCAACCATTTCAGTTGAAAGAATTTGAGTTCTTGCTGTGTGCTGGTCAGTCTCCTGCAGTCATGCATGTGTCACTAATGTTAATGTGAAGCAGCTGGATGAGTCTTTCAATGAATGAAACAAACCAGTAAAAGTACAATATGAACCAAACAATTTAGTAGTCTGCAAAACCTTAAGTAGCTCCCTCCTGACATGATTTACGTGGTCACCCTACTCCCACATCTACCTAAGTTTGCAGACTTCACCAGTGGCCTGCCTGGATTTCATCTTGCAAGACGGAGAATTCTTTACACACTTTAGGCTATACTTTTGGTACACTTCACGTACACTTCAACCTACTTTTATGATAGAAGCAGATTAAAAGAGGAGTGAGTTTACTTTCAGTGTTTTTTTCACATGTTTAGTCCCTAACCCCTAGACCCTAGTTGAATAACATATTTTTTTTCACTTAAAAGCATATAAAGTACTTTCTTCCATTTAAGTGAAAAATGTTTTATACAGAAGTAGTACACATTTTTTATATAAAAAATCAACTTGTTACTCCAAAATTTAAAAAAGTTAACCAAAATTAAAAAAAAACAATTTGCAAGATTAATTTTAATTTAGAAAGAAACAAAAGTCAAATGTGATGAGCTTTAGCTGAGTCATGTAGCTATAAAAGTGAGAAAGTTACAACTGATAAGAACATTGTTTTCATTAATTTATTTATTTGTCTGTTTTTGTTTTTCTTATCTGGGGTGTAGAAAATGTGCTATATCTCTAAGGGAATATTTAAAAATGTGGAAGGTTTATATCAGATTTAATCAAAATTAAAAATGGTGATGCAGAGGCCATTTGTTGAATTAAAATGCAGTGATCAAGCAGGATAATCATGTGTAATTCTTCCATAGACAACTGTTGTTTCACATTTGTCTGTTCAAGAAACATTTAGAAAAGGATATTTCTGTTTGTGTTTGGTCATTATACTTTAAGTTTCCAATTAGTCCAATATGTTGTGTGTTAACCCAAGTGAGAATGGGTTATAATGTTGCATGTTGTTCCCTTGATGGCGGTTATTAAGATGTTGCTTTGATATTCATACGATTTATGTTATTGATATTGTTTACAGTAATTGATCTCCAGTAAGACCTCCTGGTGCGGGATGCTGCTGTGTTACCACGAGAGATTATTTTGAGCTGTAAGGGAGACTAAGAAGAAAATGTCCTCCATGTAGCCAGCCGCATTCCCCAGCTATGCCCCTCCAGTCAGGCCGCATGGTGGCAGCCATCTTTCTAGGGCTGTACAGGGCTTGTCTTCGATTATTTGTGTTTGGATTCATTTTCGCAGATGGAAGATAGAGTTTCCTTCCAAGCACCTTAGAAAGGGGCTTTAGCACTAAATTAATGTCTTGTCAGTCATAATTAAGCCCATGTGGGTCCAGCCCCTGTGAGTGTGTTGAGCTGCTTTTCTCATCTAAATTTTCACCTCTTGAAAAAAACTTTAAACTTTCGGGTGATTTTTGTTTTTGTTTCATCAACTTGCGTCATTTGACTGTGTACGCTTGCCATGCAACCTGCACCAAAGGAAAGCCAGCAGATTGGTAAAAGGCCGTTCAGAGAGTAGAGCAGATCCCCACTGTCCGTTTAATGTTTCTCATATTGTGCATCATATACACATTATTTTGAAAAGCACATGTGGCCATCACCAAGGTGAAGAGAAAGCTTAAATAGTAAAAAGTCCTTTATTAAAAAGGAGAATATTAGTAGAGATGTGTTTTCATTGCTGAGAACTGAGCTAACTTTCTTAATGAGAAAACCATTTGCTTGATTTTCCCCCCCCTCAAAGCTAAACAATTTGGCTGTGTTTGCTAGACATATTCCACCCTGGATCGTATTCACTTAAAACAGTTGATGTCCAAATGTGGCATTTTATAGAATGGTTGACAAAGAGGCTAGAATTTACCGAACTGAGCTTGGGATGTCATTTTTTTTTACAGCTGCGACTTTGGTATCACTTTTTGTTAATGCTTGGCCTGTGCAGCATTTGTCATACATGTGGCTGAAACAAACAGTGCCACATGGATCGTTTTGTTTTGTCGAGCACGTCTTCACTAGCACGTTGCTTGTGTGAGTGCTGGGTGACTCACCCCTTGGCTTAGCTTCACACAGGATAGCAGCCGCTTCTCGCGAGACGGCGGCAGTACCAGCAGAGGCGATGAGCGCCATGTCGCCCGGCGGACATGTTTCTCATGCTTGTTAGTCATTGATTGGCTAGGCTCATGTTTCCTTTTATATGATGGATTTGGTGTAACGATTAACTGTCCGCTGTCTGTTTTATCCTCTTGTCCTGCATCGGTCATCAGTGGAATACGTACCTCAAGTCAAATGTTCTAGATTATTGCTGTTTCGTATATTTAATGTGCTGCTTTGGTCTGTGGGTTACTGGCATAATTCTCTAGACTGGGGATTGATCCCAAGACCCCCCAGTTACACAAGAACAAAGCATGCATGTCAATGACACATGTCAACGATAAGTTTTGTGTTGTATCTTTGTGACCAGGTCCATTGGTTATAAGACATCTTTTAGATTCCAAACTATTTCTTTCTGTGGTATATATGGAGTTTGGCTGATGGGAGGGGATATGCGGGGTATGAGTTCTGTTTTCCTGTGTTGTCCTGCCAGACACACACTCAGATGGGATCTTGAGCTCATCTTTCTGTTTCTCAGAGCTGCAAGGACATTTCAAGGACTTGTTCCCTGGTTCTGGTTCTGAGGGGCAACTTATTTTGGTTGGCAGGAGCACAAAGAGCTGACGGCACATGGTTACGTGTGGGCCGTGTCAGGTTCTACTGGCGGACATCTCCTTTCCTGAAATTGATAACTGTGTCACTTTAAAGGCAATGGTTTTAATTCCATGGGGGGGAATATGGTGAGATATCTTTAAGGGTGTGTGTATGTTTGTGTATGTGTTTGTGCATCTGTGTGTTGCAAATAGTTTCACATACACACTACACTTGTGCATCCTCACAAGTGGCAACTTAACCAAAATTTGCTAAATATCAAACTTGTTAACCTGTTTTATCAGGCCCCTTTGTGTACTTCTTCTGTTGATTTTTATTTTGTCCCATCAGACCCTCCAAGTATTATTTCTTTACTTTTGTTATAAAGCTGTATTACGTAGTTTCTTGGCCTGTCCTGTTTTAGCGATAAATTACACTTCTCTGATTAGTTTTGGTTACATATGGTATAATGGGAATAAATGGGAAGTGCATAGTTGTTTTAGATTTTGTTAAAAATGTTGTTTTGTGTGTGTGTGCGTGTGTGTGTGTGCCTGTGTGTTTTTAAGTAACTGTTTCTCCCACTGGAGAAATCTGTCATCCCCAAAGGAGAGAAGTATAAATAACGTTGCCTCTTCGTAAAGAAAACATCTGTGAAAGATGCTGTTTGTTCAGGACCCTTCTAAGTGAACCAGATTTATAGCTGTTGTTTTAACCCACCACCGGGGCGCATCCGGCTTCCAAATAACTCTTTCTGGAAATCAGGCTTACATACTGTATATATTTAAGATGTGGCATAGGAAGTGGTGACTTATGTATTTTTCATATCACAATTTGAGTAATTTTGAAGGTGTCACAACAATATCCGTAGCCTCTCTCTCATTGTGGAGATTCCCCAGAGAATTGTTTTGTGAGACGCATCCGCAGACCTCATCTGGGATAGTTACTAGCTACAAGCACTTCACACACCTCATCTGGAGTTGTCACTATCTACAGCCCCTTCTCAGACCTCATCTGGCATAGTTACATACCGTAGTCACTCCTCTGACCTTGTCTGGGATAGTCACTAACTATAGTCACTCTTTAATCTATTCTCTTAATCTACTCTTTTATTTATTCTTTTTAGCTGCCGTAACCCACTGCAGGATCATAGTCAGGGTTTGAAAAATAGTGAGGTCTGGGACCCAGGGGTGGAGGGTTGGGTCTCATCAATCACCTATTTCTATTTGCAAGAAACATGTTTTTGTTGGTGTTGAAAATCTGAAAAATACAAATTCTGAAAAATACTCAATACATCATGTGTGCGCCAAGAGTCAGAGGAATTTTAAACGATGACAACAAAAACATACTCCACTAACCCTTCTGCAGTTTGCCTACCTGAATGAACTCAGATCTATGTCGAACGTTATATATATAGAGCAGGGGTGTCAAACTGCTGTCTTGGGGGGCCGTAGCCCTGTGTAGCTTAGATCTTTCCCTGTTCCAACACAATGATTCAGCTCAACAGCTACAGCACTGTATGTGGTCATTAGCACAAGAAGTTGAATCAGGTGTGTTAAACGAGGGGAAACCCAAAAATGTGCAGGGCTCTAGCCCTCCAGGACTGGAGTCTGACACCTGTGTTACAGAGCATTAAAATATAATGGGTATGAAGCATGTAATTAAAAGTTATTTGTAACCATATATAAAGCAAAAGAGAACTGCTTTATATTACTACATCCTTATGTCACACTATGTACCAGGCAAGCAGGAGCAGGGAGATGGAGAATTGGGAGATACTGGGTTTAACTGAAAGGTACAATCAGGGGTGATGGAACAGACACAAACTCAAAATGACATCAAGACTTCAATGACAGGACTAGGGAAACATACAGGTTGTCCCTAAAGTCTCTTTACATTTTCAATAATGTATTGCAAAGGCTATTGATGAGATATTATCAGATTTGTGCTATGTACTCAGCAGTTATCAAAGTTTATAATCTCACTGCAAACAAAGATACGGGACATCACTAACCCAAAGCAGAGAATCACTAATGCCATTGCCACCATTGACGAGAGTATGCTACAGCGAACATGGAAAGAAATCGAGTACCGTTTTGATGTGCTTCGTTGAATGGTGCCCATATAGAGGTGTATCAAATCGAGCAAAAAAAACTTGAACATGTCTCATTTTGTAATAATTTCCACAAATCTGTCTTTTCATTTGCCTTTGTAATAAATTTTTGAAGTTGTAAAGAAACTTTATGGACACCCTGTACTTCGACGTGGACTTGAATTGAAAATTGAATTAAATACACGGCACTAATGAAAAGAACTCTATACAGTCGATTCCTCGCGAGTATAAACGAGGGGGCGTGGCACACAGGAGAATTGAAGGAACGGGGCATAACACCTTACAAGCTAAAATTTGTGGTGCACAATAGACGTAATGTTAATGTATCATATCGTGCATAGGACAATGACAGATTCCAAACAATCGAGTATAGGAAGATGGTTCAAGATTTATTGTCATATAGAGTAAGTACAGGGTGTAATGAAATACAATGCAGTTCTCACTGGGGTGTACAAATATGTATGACAATTTAAATAAATATAATATAGATAGCTAGATAGATCAAAACAGGACACAGCCTTCTAGTATTTATATTTTATGTTTATGAGTCTTATTTAATCTGGTCAGCAGATCAATCTTACATTTTTTTCGCATAATACAAACAAAGAAATGTTATCCTTCTAATGAGCGCAAGCAGGTTCGCTGGTGTTCTGTCGATATGTGCTGCCTTAAAAAATGCTACCGTAGTGCTAATCGATAGCCCTAACCCTAACTCTTACCCTAATCTTAACCCTACCCGTAATCCCTAAAACCTAACCCTAATCCCAAAACGGCCCAACTGCACATGCGCAGAAAGGCTCGATAGCACATCTTGATAGGTAGGATTTTATGACAGAACACCGGCAACAGTT
>JAABNY020000063.1:18018979-18044202 GCA_015164015.2 Brevimyrus niger | reverse complement strand
TTACATCTACATGTGCAGTTTATAAAATTTTTGCCATTTCACAATTAATACAGTATGAGAGAGCTTCATTTCCCTAATAGATACTACTTTCAAGCAAGGAAAAAGTGGCTCATCACCGAGCACAACTGAAGGCCTATCCTGCTGTTAGAGCCAATTACGTTACCGAAAGAAGTGAAGGGTAGTTTACACACACAGGGTCCTCTTTTGCACCAGTGGAAAGCACGACACAATGTGGTTTTGCTAGTTTCATACCAGTGCATGGCCAAATGCGCACGTATTCAAAATAGCAAATGATTTTGTGCTTATCTCCTGCTTGAAGGAAGGATGTTTAAATGAGGTATGGATGGGCACATTGTCGGTGTGTAGCTATTTTAAGGCAGCAAAATGATTTTATGCTTTTGACTAACAAAAACCTCGTCTAAAGTCAGTGGCACATTGTTAGATGGTATTTAAGCTGCATGTTTTAGAAATGTACAGGTGCATGCTTTTGCAGATAGGCAGTGAGGCCCTTGTCAGGATCTCTCGACGAAGCATGGTGTAACTATTAAATCCAGGACATTTTATTTGATCGGGTGAGGGGAAAAATGTTAGCTTCTACCAAGCCATTATTTGGAATCCTGGGTATGATGCCAGGATGCTGATTGGTTTTGTTGGGACATTCCAGTGCGATGCGGTGGCTCGTGAGTAGTGGGTAGCTCTCTCGGATGAACTCCTGTTCCATTTGGCTTTGGCTGCACAAGGTCATTGCACTTCTGTATAATTTTTATACCCTGAATAAATGTTTACATTCTGTCCCATTTAATTGAAGGGTAAGAGTGCTCTGTGGTTCTGTATAAAATATCTTTGATTTTACTGTTTTTTTAAATGCCATTTTGTTGTAATTTTTACTTTTTCAGTAAAAATTGTGGGGCAACATACAATTTAGTCAACAAGGAATTTTTTATGAATGCTGTGGTTGTCTGCTATGAGTCACCAGGTCGGATCAGAGCCAGTCCTGGACACACTGAGGCTTTGATCCAAGGAGGATAGGATATGTAACCCCTGAGTTTGTCTGCAGGGGCAGAGTGTGGCCCCTCCTCACGTTAGGCAGGCAGAGGTGCTGCACTCTGGGTTAGACCCAGGCACGCAGCCACGCCTTCATTCTCTTCCAGGAAGCCCCTCCCACCTCCTCAGCTGGGAGCGGCCGGAGGATATAAATAACAGGAAGGGAGAAGAAACTGATGGGCTGCCAAACACCCCTCCTCTGGCAGCTGCCATCTTCCCTGGAAGAGCTCCACCTACAGGCGGATGGTAATAGTTCATAATTTGGGACAGCAAAAAAAAAAAAAAACATTTCTCAAGGAGGTTGATGTTTTTGCTGATGGGGTGCTTATCCACCGGAGCCCATTTCCTCCGTTGTGATGGAGTTGTCTGGACTGTAGACGTTGAGCAGTATCTCATTTCATATCCTGTCGAAAGCCTACAGCCCCGCTATGTGTGTTCACAATCCAAAGATACCATTAAGCAGCAGTTCATATTAAGAATTCCATCTCTGGGAAAATTACCGGTTTGCTTCACCCTAAAACACTAAGTTTGGGGAATGCAACAGTGCAAGAGTGCAACAGAGTGATAGTTGGAGTGAAAGCAGAAGTGCAGGCCACATGTTTCACATTGTGATGTGCATGGCAGCCTGGACTGCTGCATGATTGCTTATGGCGTCACTGGTGTCTGTAAATCCAGAGCTATCCTAGGATATGAAATTTTGTGTGGGCCCATAATTTTCAAGGCGATGAGGGTAAATTAGGGTTCACCATGGATGTGCCTCTCCACAAGGCCAAGGAATCATGGAGGGGTGACGCGTGATGAATTGTAGAATCGTCTAGACATGATATTTTTGTGGAGCGCTTAAGATCCAAGTGGTCTCTGTTAATGTTTATTGGTTTCCAGCAGACAGCTGAGGTGGACAAGGGGATGGAGATCAGGTTCCTTAGTAGGGAACTAATTTGCTTAGTACCCTGGAAACCCTACACATTCCCCTTTTATTTGGAGACGGAGCGATTTTATGTGTAACCCCGTTATTTACAGTGGTTGTGAAATGGTGTGATTTTCGCTGGATGACTTTTCCAGATAGGAGTAAGTGGTTAGTCAAACAAAGGAGTGAGTAATGAGTCCTGGCTCTCAGTGGTTGTCATTTTCTGCCTTTGCTCTTTATAACTTCAGATGTGTTAGTTAGTTAATATATTAATTATGTTACCATGCTGTTTTACCAGCCTGTAAATCTCTGGATATGTAACCTTTGGTATATAACACCATGCCTGCTTCGACATGACCACTGGCACAATGTGTGTGATGTTATTTGTGCCCTGCACTGTTCATAATGAGATGGTCTGTAGGGGCACTTCACACAATGTAAATGGGCCCGTAACACCTTAAAATCAAGGAAAACAGTTTTTGTTGGCTTCCGCCAAAGTGCATTCGGTTCTGTCTCATGATACCAGCATCGCTGGCTGCCGTAGCTGGTGTAACATCCGGCAGCAAACTTGGCCTCATGCTCTGGCCCCTGTGCCAAAATTCCCCTCTTACACTTACAGTATGGAAGTCTGAAAGCTGACACTTTTGGGCTGGATATGACTGCACATACGGCAGGGTCAATCAGAGAGGCAGGGAATCTGAGAGAGTCGGTGGTTTGTGGTGGTGGGGGGGTATTTTCGGCACCAGAATTCCATGGGTTATTCCTGGGTGTATCTCAAGATGGCGACCCACCTGCCTCAGAGCTTCTGCCTAGCACCTCATCCGCAACAGAAGTAATTTCCTTGTAAAGAAATGACTGGCTTGACCATAAATGTGGGATTCAACAACAAAGGCCATATGGAAAGAGACAGTTGTTTGGGATAGATGTGCGTCCACTATACCACCGCAGATGTGGTAGCTGACAGAATGTGCCTGATCTCTGTTATCACAAAGGCACATGCATACTGTCGAAGGTAAATGCAGTCAGGGGCTGAGAGGTAGGTCTCAGCTGAGATAGCAGACTCCTGAGTGTTGGCCTCAGCACTATATTTACAGCTGGCTTTGGAGAGCATGTTTGGATCAAGGTTGTCTATAGATGTCCTTGAGTGAGCCGGGGAACAGGATGTGACGGTGGGATCGGCATGCGGCTGGAATTTGAGTATGTGCTTTCGCAAGCCTGTGGGCAGGGTTTAGCCTTTCCGGGCCAAGGGGGTTATTGGAGTCCCCCAGAAATCCTCTGCTCCGGCTGTGCATGCGCATGCCATGTCTTTGCGGGACTGCAGAGTGCATGAGGGCACGCAGTCGGTGGGCAGAATCCCTTTGCCAGGTCCTCCTGAAGCACTTATAAAGCTCACATAAAGGTCACATTCCTCTGAATCTTACGCTGTGTTAGTGACCAATGAAGAGACATGGCGGTTTGATTTTTCAATAAACAGGTAAATTCACAAATCAGTTGTAATATGACTGGTCAAATGCAGTTATTCAGTTACTTTTTAGTTATTCAGTTACTTTTTTAAATACTTCTGGAGGGATTTCAACGAAGTGACAAGAGTCAGCTTTTGCTGGAGATGGTACTAAAAGTTATCTCAGCGATGGGGCTTCTTCAGCACCCAGCATGATTGTTAACAGTCAGTTCACAAGCCTGCTGCTGTCTGATTGCCATCAGGAGCAGCTATGCTGGCCAACGCATACCTTTCCAAAGCCTATCTATTTCTGAAATACTCCATGCTGATTTATTTCTTCTCATTCCTTTATTTTACGAAGGTGGGGTTTCCTGCCAGGCTGTGCTCAGGTAAAGGGACACTGCCTCATCTGGTGTGAACTTTAACCCCCTGATTAACTGCAGGTTGTATTTTGGATCAGGGCCTCCTGGGTCGAGGGGAAAAAGAGGTCGGATTGGGGATCCAGGTAAGCCCCTCCAGCCTGGTTCTCACACAGCTGTGGGCAGGTCTTGTGCTCTGTTGTCCTTGTACCGTGTCTCTGCACTGATTCTCATGTGTTTTTTGTGACAGCGGTCATAGCTGTATCCTGCTATTCACAGGATACCTTTAAGTGTGTCCCCTTTACATGTATATTTATTTGACAGATGCCTTTGCTCAAAATGAGGCAGGCAGTACATCACAAGCATGCAGCTGTTGGGGAACCAGCTTGGGTACCTGTGCTGCCAGGCTTTCAGCCACGGACATTCTGTGGAGCCCCAAGGACAAAACCTTTACGCTACATAAACATGGCAAATGGCAAACTGCTCGGTACAGGCGAAAGATTCACTAAACGCATTCACACCATCAATGTTGAACTGCTCGGCGTCTGCCAAAGGCACTGGATGTGTGAATACTAACTGCCCCCAAAGAGCCGCCAAAGGGTTAGGCCTACTGGGACACAGCAATTATTAGTTTCTACCCCAAGTTGTTAAGCGTTTTGGTTTCCAAGTAACCAAACCTACCCGTCATAAATTGAAGATTGCATGTGATTGGTTTGCTTAGTAAGCTTTCATCTGTACTTAATGAAGATGGCTCTCTTATGAGCAAACTAGGTGAAAGTTCAATCAGTTTCATGGCAAAGTAGTAAAGACCGGGTGGCGCTTGGTGCCCAAGGCAGTGGCACTCTCCCTATTGACATACACTGGCACAAAAACACACAGGCTACCCCAGACTAACTGCACAGCAGCTTTATTATGGTGCTTCATGTTTGCTTAGAAGAACCTGTACATATTACCAGCCGAAGTAATGTAAGACCACATGTGTCACGTGTGCATGCACAATAAGAAAATTGAATTATTGTGCTAGTTTGACTCAAACAGGACTTTTAAAGTCATCCAACAGAAATCTCTTAGTCGGACTAAGACTCCCAGATAATGAAGTTTGAAGTTTGCAATTGGGACTCAATTTACACCTGCATGTATTTGTTCAATTGAGCTCTAATTGGCCTAGGTGCTCTGCACATGCTCCTCAGTGTCCTCCCCAGGTTTTGGGCGGGAAGTAATAGAAGAAACATGGAGCATAGCAGAGGATGTACAGCATGTACAAAATGTACAGCGTCGTAGAGCTGTCCAATTACTCCAAGGTGTTGGTTTTCCACTGCCGTAAAAACCGATACTGGGGCCGAATGACATTGCAATGTGAAGTGAGGTATTTTGTACTGAATTCAAAATATTATAGGGCTGGACAACGTGCAATATTCATATCAACATTGCATGGTATGCACATCCAATTCTTTGATGGTTTTTCACGAACCCTCAAAGTGGGATGTAAGCAGCCAGGATGAAAATGATTATGATTGTTTTGGAGCACGCAAGCAGCGCTTATGCAAAATCTGCAGAGGTAAACTTCAAACTGATTATGAAATATATACTAGATACAGATGCTACTCTACTTACTTAACTAGTGTAACTTGAAATGTTCGTAAGTCGTTATTCATCATCATTTTAAGGGTATACGCAAGTACAGCGGTACTTCAGTTCTCAAACTCATTAGAACTCGAATTTCTTAAAAGTCGAAAAAAAATTGCCTAGAGCACAATCTGAATCTGCAGTCAAATCGTGAACACCGACCAAAGCTAACTTGTATGTGCGGGGAAATGAGTCACGCGGCAGTCCAGTTAAATGGCCGAGTCGAGCTTTAGCCGTAGCTCGACTTAGCTGTTCATGTAAACGTACTGACTGACAGCTTGTCTCCCAATCACGGGAAGTGTCCCACTTAGTGTCTAGTGTCTAAGTGGTAAGGTGACCCCGCTTATGCCAGGAGCGTCTGGGGGATGTTCAGAGCCCCAACACAGCACCTGTCCCACGCCTCTGCCCCCTGGCTTCTGAATTCGGGCTGTTTGCACTTTATGACTCATGGGTCAGAAAGTTGGACGTCTGCTTAAGTTGCACAGTCCCACCTCTGTATGTCTGCTGATCCGGCTCCAGAGCATTTACCCAGAAGGTGGGCCAGCTACATCACAATAGCATCGCACTTTGAGTTAGCCTGCTACCTTCTTTGATTACAGCTGACGTGACAGTGGACTATCCACAGGGGTAGCAGGGCGAGTACGGTCTGATCTTGTGTGTTTGCCTTCCCCTCTCATGAGATGACCTGAGGTGTTCTTCAGTGATCCATTTGTGAGTTAGCTCCAGCTGGCCCAACCGTTGACTGTCTTCTGCCGTTCACAACTTAGAAGGTCTCTGTGGACAGATGTGTCAGGGTTCTGCGTCATTCTGTCCTGCACACGTTTCTCAATGCTGAGCATCTGCACTGCTGTGGCTTTGAAGATGATACTCTCAGTGCAACCAGCACTCAATTACATGCTGGCGTTTCCGCACTATCAACTCTTTTTATAACCCTGCGAGAGCCTCTTTTGCTCTCTTTTTTGAGTATTATTTAGATACCTGCTGTGTGTGTGACTTGTCTGTTTTTATGTGGATGACAGATGGAGAGTCAAAGTAAGCAATGCTGTGCTGTGTCTCTGTAGTGCTGCGCTGTGTCTCTATAGTGCTGCGCTGTGTCTCTGCTGTGCTGTGCTGTGTCTCTATAGTGCTGTGCTATATCTGTGCATTGCCATGCTGTATCTGTATAGCGTTATGCTGTGTTGTATCTGTATAGATAAAACCAAATGTGACTTTATGTTTGGTACCATAACCTGCTTTTCTGGCAAACATGTGTGTCTGCAGGTGGCTGGTAATGGAGGGCTGCTCTGGGAGTGTGGCTTGTTATTATCTGATTGTACATGGCTTGGGGGGTTACGGGGCTGTTTTTAATGGTGCATTGGTGGTAAAATAAAAATTGAACCATAGAGAGCCAGAGGCCATCTTCAGCTGTGCTCTAGCTTCTTGCCAATGCTTTTTAAAGTAAACAAATACTACTAGAGGAAAAAAAGTTTGTTTTGAATCCCATTTCAGACATGGTCGTATACATTGTAAAGATCTTGAGAAAATGGCACGCATGGTTTGAGATTGCTCAGTATGAGCACTGAATACAATGCAGACCACCTACCTCGTTTGCGTGCCCCCCCTCTCCCTTGAAAATGGCAAGAGTGAAGTACCATTCTGTCAGATTTGGCCATGAGTGGTCTCTACCCTGCCTACTGGTGGCGTAGTGCATTTACTTTTGTCTGTGTTTTGTCTTCACATTCTGTTTTACTAATACCTAAATGTATGCATTGAAATTAGTTTGCCAGAAGTGACTGGATATACCCACAAATACACCTTTGTTTTAAAGGTTTAATTTGAAGGCCGGCTTTATGAAAAACAGCGCATGGTTCAATGGGGTTGTCTGGATATAAAGTGTTGGAAATAAATGTGATTTTTATTTTTTGGCATTCTTTATGTACAGCTGGAGAGCTTCCTTTCCAAACATCAATGACTTGTATGGAATTTTACATTTGATTATTTTTTCAGTAATGAATGCCTTAGTGATTTCTGCTCCATTTACTATACAGTAGGATTCACAAGATTGACCAGTTATCATACTAACCTCAATGTTTTTTTTACTGGTCTCACTTAAAGGTGGGCAATATGACATTTTTTGCATTGTCTGTTTTGAAAAACCAACAAAATTGGAATATATGTAGTTTTATTTCAAGATATAAACACTAAGTTCGGATCCACTGACAAAGAAGTGAAATGTATAGATAGCACTGAGATGTTATGCAGACTGAAATTGCTTTGTTTCACATCAGTCTGTTTTTGTTGTATAGTACTATTATCACCACCAGACACACAGACATCATGTGACTGGTGTTTGCTGGTTTACTCTACCCTTATAATAATAGTGTTAAGTAGTGCACTTGTAACTGCACATTCCCTGGAAGCTCAGATTAGCTGTACTTATGCCTAGTCAACTCCTCGATAGGACATATGTTTCTAATGTCTGCTAAATTTAAAGTAATACATCAATGTGCTGTATCGCCATTCTTGCGATAACTGGTAATCGTGGATACAATTGTAACCACAATAAATTGTCATATTGGCCACCAATAGTCTCACCTTTGTTCCATCAGCTGTGGTCCTGTACTTATTGTCACTCTCTTTTTCTCTTTTGCAGGTCCTCCTGTAAGTAGACACCACATCATTGGTTACCCAGACTGTGGTAATGTGACTGAAATTTTGCTTCTTGTGTGTATTTGTACTTGTGGGATTGCATAAGCCTGGCAATGTCACCATAGACCTCAGCTCTCTTGGTTAGCATGCTGGGGAGCTCTTAGTATAACACTCCAGGTAACATCTGTGTCCTGTCATCATTGGGATGGGACAAAGCCTTATACCTTAAGCAAGAATGCAGAATGTATACTCTAAGAATGCAATCTCTGAAATGTAGTTAGAATTTTTGATGCTTTTGAGAAATCCAGCAGAGGTTAATTGATGATTTCCAGCATCACTTCATCCTGCACATCTGAGTGCTTTCATCTTCTTCCTAGAGTTAAACACAGTTTCAATGTCCTTTTTGGGATGCAGCATCCTCAGTGTTTCTGTTCTAAGTTGTCTAATGTTACCTGCTTCATATTCAGACAGTTTCTGGTCCAGCGGCCCAAACTGTTCCGAGCTGCTCGACTTTTCACAATACAAACAGCCGTTTGTAACTTGAGATGTTTGTAAGTTGTTATTCAACATCATTTTAAGGGTATACGCAAGTACAAAGAACCAGGATGCCTGGGAGTACGCACGCTACGCTGCTGTGCAGCAGGTGTAGCGGCCAGAAGTCGTACTAGGTGGGATTGGCGTTCAGGGAGCCCAAGGAACACAATTTGAACTTAGTCCTCTTTGTTCGTATGTCTAAAAGTTCTTAAGTTAAAAATTCCTAAGTTGGGGAGCGTCTGTACTTCCAAGAACAGTAAGCAGTGCTTCCATCAAGGTACACATTTTGCCAAAGAGTCTGTCCACATGGAGGCCTATGGGGGCTGCTGAAAGTGCCAGGAGACCCCGGATTGGATATTCCAGTGACTATTCCCGACCCAGCCTTCCTTTCTTTCCACTCTTCGACACCCACAGTCTGCTAGGTTTCCTCTAGACGGACGTGAGGCTCCCAGGGATTCGTCGGTCATTCCCCTTCTGCTCCTTGGCCTGTGCCCAAGATTCCAGGCCCCCTGTTTTTTTCCTTCTGGTCCCTCTCCTCCCCCTCTTCGCGGTGAGACAGTGTCAGAGTGTCATATGCGTATGCAAGCGAGATGCAGGCATCTCCCCAAAGCGGGATCAAGTGGGTGTCAACGAGCATCTCTCTGCAAGGCTGACGAGGCCGAGGTTCTGATAAATCAGGGTTTAAGCCATCTGGGCTTCGTGTAGAACTAAGTATCATATTTATTTCAGTAGCATATCATTAGTCACCATTTGCCAAAATGCAAGTGTTTATTTTTTGGTTCTAAAAATTTATGACATGGTTCAAAAACCTGGTGACCCCGTCTGACCTTTCCTGGAATAACAGGAGAAGGGCTGTAGTGATTTGTATGAATTATTCCACACCCATGTTTACATAAGCATGGTAAGTTAACATGATTACACACGGGACAGCTACTGTGAAACTGGTTCCTTCCTGTTTTGCTAAGCTGGGGTGTTTTTTTTAAGCAAAACAGTACAAAAGTCGTGCGGGGTCAGGCTTTTACTGTCTGGCCATTCTCTTCTTGTTATATTATTAATATCAATAGGAAGAACCTTAACCTTGGACTTGCTTGAATTTACCATGAGGTTCGGCTGCTTGGGATGATTTACTCTTTCGAAACCACCCAGGACAATCTTGTCAGATATGCTGCCGGTTAATCAGTGTTCAGCTCCAGGGTTTCAGGGAGGAAATTGGATGTCCGAGGCTAATTGTCACCCGCCCCTCCGGCTAAGGGGGGCAGTCACACAGAGGTGCACTTGGTCATCCTGTGGAAACAATATCATTAATTCAGGAGCCCAGAACCCATTTCTGTGTGGCCTCAACCCTGGAGTTAATTTTCATGTGAGACCCGTGAGCCCTCAAGATGGCGTAAAGGGGGCCGAGGCTGAACCTTTGCACTCCTGGGTGCAGAACCCCTAATGTACAGATGTACGGATAAGCAGGATCATGCTTAGCCACAGCATACAGTCTGCAGCTGCACAGCACATCTGCAGTAGTACGGTTTCATGTGCATGCATTCAGCGTGCAATTGCACTTATATTGTAATAAAACACTGCACTCTCTAAAACAAGTAATTTCCACCATCAGTGTATCATAATTTTATAATTAATTTGATTAATATAAATAATATTATGAATGGGTGACATTCACATTTTCATAAAACATTTTCATTTTTTGAAAATTGAAGTAAACCTTTAAGCGTATGTGAAAGCAGGCGTAAAAGAGTGGGGCTACCTATGGCGCAGGCCCGTTTCAGGGTCCTTATAGGGTAAACAACAAAAAATCAGCCAGGAATAGCTTACACCAGGGGTGCCCAATCTTATCCGCAAAGGGCCGATGTGTTTGCAGGTTTTTTGGGATAACCTGTAGGTCAGCTGTTCAAACCCAGGTGTGAGGACTCTTCAGCCAATCAGTCCTCTGATTAGTAATCTAATTAGGGAGCTGCAGTGAAAACCCGCCACACACAGCGGCCCTTTGCAGATAAGATTGGCCATGCCTGGCTTACACACACACACATGGAAAAAAACGCCGTCCTGCGGCTTTCCAGAGAAGATTGTTTCAGTCTGTGGTCCTGGAGCTCCGGCAGTGAGATAAGACTGTTTTGCGGTCAGACAAAGGTGCGTTGCCTTGGAAATGTCAAGTATGTCACTGGCAATTAGCACCACTCTGGGGCAGGGTGGCCACAAGTAACCATAGACTCCACTGTGTACCATCACCCACCCTCAGCTGACGTGCACAGATTAGTATCACATCCTTTTTGGGCCACACTCTAACCTGGATGGGAAGTTTGTCTTAATTTACTAAACTAAATATAACAGCAGTCTCCTTCCTTTATAATTAAGGGTTTTATTGGAATATAAAATAAAACAGCAGTTACATACTGTAGATTGATCTTTCGAATATAAAACCTCCAGATTTTATACTCGTTGCAACAGCATTGCAGTTAGACCAGCATGACTGGAAGGAGGTTCACAGAATTACAGACACCAGGCACATTGAAGGGCAAGAATGCAGTGCTTTGGCCCTTTCTATGCATCCCAGAAGGTCTGGTCAGGGTGGGACAAAGAACCTAAGATTCCAGGTCAGCAGGCTGTATGCTGCTTTTAGGCCTAAATTTGTGTGTTTTACAGTTTTCCTTGATTGCTTAAACACATTTCTTGAAACTATGCCTTGTATTTTCTAAACAGTAAACACAAATCCATAAGGTCTCACCCAATTTCCCAAACATCATATTTTCAGGTGAAAATGAAGCTCTACACTCAAAACCATTCACTCTTGCTGAAAAAAACTAACTTTGCCCACATACATCACACAGAAGGCCACAAAAACACACACACTACAACATAGTCTTAAACATTGGTGCAATAAATTAAAAACAATATTTCCAAAACTGGCAAGTTATGTTGCTTGTGGTTCTTCGTCTCAAAAAGCTTTTCACATGATGAACACAACCAATGTATATACAGTGGCACATTTTTATTCATGTACCATACAGTACAACACACACCAAAAACATTATTCCATCTCAGCTTCCTGTCTTTGGTCTGGATCAGGCCAGAGAATCTCATCTACATTACAGGCTATATTGGCCCTAGCCAGGCAGCGGGGGTAAAATCCTCTTGCATGCCTGATCCACCCCTGGCATGCATCTACTGATATGTCTAGGCAGGCTTCTTCCATGGCCTGGAGGAGGTGAACACGGACATAAGGTAGTCTGTCGTACCGTTTCCACCGCCATGCCGAAAAAAACTTCTCTATCGGGTTTAGAAAGATGTTGGAAAACCTTGGGTTATTGGTAAACCAGTCATGAACCAGAGCAGCGCGATGACATTATGACATTATGACATTATCCCAAACAACAAAGTAGTGAGGCTGCTCTGGCTGTGCTGGTTCCCTGTAGTCCAGCCGGAACATATGTTGCCTTAGACCATCAAGAAAAGCAAGGAGAAGCATAGTGTTATAGGGTCCTAGAATGGCATGTCGGTGGAGAACCCCTCATTGGCTGATGGCTGCACACATAGTGACATTCCCTCCACGCTGACCAGGGACATTTACAATAACCCGATGGCCAATTATATCCTGCTCCTCCTCCTCCTTCACCTCCTCCTCAACTTCTTCTTTTGCATCTCTTTGGATCCATTGTTTCAAACCTGAATGAGCTGACTTTGGCCCTTTTATCTATCCATCAAAGTTTCTGATTGGTGTGTGATAAATTTTGACTCCTAGTGTTTCCACTTGGTTAATTGTGTGCTTTGCTGACTTAAGTTAACATTATTGAATGCTAGTGCTTTCTAAATGACCACATGGTGTAAGCACTGACAAATGTAGGGATTTGTATGTAGAGTTTTGCAGTAACAGTTCACCAAATCTAACTCATGTGTTAAAGCAGGGGAATAGTGTTTATACTTCAGGGAAATGGGTGTGCTTTTTGAAAAATATCATTATAGTTTTGAAATTTTAGTTCAAAAGATTGGTTATAGTGTTTTAGCAATTGAGGAAAACCGTAATAGGATAAGGTAAATTTTATTGATTCCATTGGGAAGGTGTTGACAGTTATTTTTGAAAATTAATGTCAGTTTGAAACAACTTCAAAAATGTCAAGTTGAATGGAAGATGAAGCTCTTTCAGTTGCTTATATCTGCTACAAAACTAAAAAGTATTATGGTATATTTTTAAATCCAAATTTAAACTCTGTATTTGCAGGACTCATTATTGCCAGAGCGGGTGTCTTTCCCTGATATACTCTCTTCTGTGACACTCACTCTCTCTGTCTTCTATCTACTTCTCTCACCCTTTTTCAGGGCCCTCCTGGACGAGCTGGCTTTCCGGTAACAGTAATTGTCTCTTGACTTGCATCCTGCCTGTTGCTGGTGCTATAGCTACTGACACCTTTGGGCCTTTCCACTTAGAAGCTGTGTCATTGGATAAATCGGTACAAGCATTGGCCAATTGCCACCAAGAATAAAAATTAGTAAAAAAAAAAAAAAAAAACATTGCCCAGCTTCTTAGAGGACAACACACCTGTGCTTTCAACAGAGGGACATGAAATTATAGGTTGAGTAAACAAAAATGAACACAAATTAACTAGATAACAGAACTGGCAAAATCTCTGCTTGTATCAGAACTTTAAATATGAACTCGCACACATCAATCCCCAAATTACGATAGCCGAGAAAGCCCAACGAAAACACTTCCATCAAAATGACAACAAATGTGAACCACATTTTACACACACACTGCACATTCACAGAAATGCCGCAAATACATCAAACTACGGAAATACGCCGCAACTAGCAACAACACAACGGATGTGTTTCTGGGGGACACTTTGTCCGGGTGGTCACATGCTTGTAATACTGTTTTTAACGTAATTGTTCATGGTTTGAAGTTATAGTAAACAATCAGTGGCAGCTGTTTTTATGATTAACTTTTGTAGCTCTCTGAGCAATTATAGGCTACAGTACAGCAGTTATCAATCATATTAATCCTACCATTTTCCACACAGCTTCTTGATTTTGTTTTAGGAATCTGTTCAAATAGAAGATACAGTGGAAACCTCTTGCAGTGATCACGTCTGTCAGGGTGAAATTTACTATAAGCGGATGATCATCATAGCCCTTTTTTTTCCATTATGTCTCAGGCTGATGACCATCTAACTGACATGTTCAGTATATTTCTTGCATGAATGTGAGGTAATAAAACGGACAGCGTCATATTTACTTGATTTTGATTTCAAAGTACAGTACAACCGTGTGAAACACTTTTGAAATTACATTACTGTACAAACTAAATGACTGAACTGTGTATAATTCAAATACGTTACAATACAGTACATGAAAAAAAGCTTATTGTACAGTACTGTACATGAAAATAGCTTATTATAGTTTCGCTGCTGCATCTCTGTGGCTTGTTTTTAGCAGTTTATCATAAGCTTACATGAGTCCATATTTGTCAGAGAGAAAATTACTTTCTTTTTTCCATCATGTAGCGAGGGGGCCACAAGAGTCATGGTGAACACGGGGTTTTAACCAGGGAAACCACAACGTTAATGACCGGACTAACGAAAGACACACAGACATGGACTTAAATACACTGAACTAATGAAACACAGCTTGAAACGGCTGATAACTTGGGGCTTCCCACACGAGGTAGCGAGGGGGGCGTGGCACACAAGAGGATGGGCACGAGCAGGACATGACACGTGATTTATGAGCACGCAGCATTAGCCTCAGGTAGCTAGACAGAAGCAGACGGACTACAGCAAGGCAAAGTAGGGCTATCAAAGTAAAGTTAAAAAAAAAAAACATAGTTGTATTCTTTCCATATGTTGTCATGGTTAAATAGACTGTAAGCAGAGTATTTGACTTTTAAAAACAAATTATTCAAACACTTTTTTCTGTCCCAAGCTTTTTGATACATATAAGTGTTTGGTCATTATAATTGTGATTACTATAAGCAGTTTCCATTGTAACTTTTCGCCATTGGCACCATTGAAAAGTACGCCCGGACAAAGTGTCCTCCAGAAACACTTCCGTTGTGTTGTGTTGTTGCTGCACGTTTCCGAAGTTGTTTTCTGTATTTGCGGCGCGTCTGTAAAATGTGGCTCGCCTGTGCTGTCATTTTGGTGAAAGTGCATGTTTGTGTAGCGTCTATGGATTTGCAGTGTGTTCGGAGGTTCGTCATGAACTTCAATAATATGCGTTGTTGCTATGCAGCGCGTTTTTCTATTTAGACGTGCGTTTCTTTATTTTGAATTTCGTTGGGCTTTTTCTCGGCCACTGTACCAAATCACCCATGACCTGCATGATCTCCAATTCACCTGGTGTACCCAGCAAACTAGTTGTCTCATGGTAACTTCGTAGTTCCCTCTGTTGTTAACCGGGATGTTTCCTCTGCTCCCAGTCACTGCATTTGTCGATTCTAATGTTACTAATCTGGGGAAGAAGGGTGTGGCCGTGGAGGATGACCGTGTCCTCCTGGAGGTATACTTGCATCTGCTGCTGGTTGAGTGCCACAGATAAACTCTGGGACAGTTCCTGTAAAACTGATAATGAGACTTTGCGGCTCGACAAACTCACAGACACGTTAGGTGTTTCTTCTTTCAGGCTTTCATCTAATTATTGCATGGCATTATACTGGCCTCATTATTAATGACCTTGGTTGTGGGAATTTGTAAGGGGGCCACTTTAGCAGGCTGGATCACCCCCTGCCCCGTGTGAAAGTTTGCACTGCCTAATTGAAATCCTGCATAGGAATATTGGGATAGCTGACTGGAATGGGTGTTTACCTTTTGGAATCTTGAGATCGTGATTGAATGGTATTGCAAGTGCAGCTGACAATATGGAAAAGTAATGGCACTTAGGCTGGTCATAGCTATGTGAAAGACACAACCTCTGCTGAGACATTCATGTTAGTTGTGAGTCAGCACCTTGGACAGGGCCTTTGAGTGTGAATCTCTGGAGACCTGTGTCATAAGTAACTGAATGCTATCATGAAGGTTAGCTCGAGGAGTGCTGAGAGGCTTAATTCCTATATTTAATCTCATGCTGAGAATATCAGCGATGTTCATACCTTGCCAGCTTGTCACTACTTTGTCTCTGTAAATACGCCTATGATCACTGAACCCGTGGTAGATTCAGCGCCACAGTAATTCTCATGGCTGAGTTTGTTCAGCCAGAACCCCCATTCCACTGTGAGGAGATCACACACCCCCTCCCGCAATGGCAAAGCTGCAGTGACCCATTTCCTGCAGAAGTAAGCCACCCGCCTGCATGTCCTTGAGCAAGGCCCTTAACCCCCAGCTGTCTGGGTGCTGCCATGAGTGGCTGCCCTTCGCGGACAGCTTGCTTTACAAAGAGCAAGTTGAGGGAGGCGTAAAAAGGACAATTTCCCCATGGGGATTAATAAAGAGATTATTATTATTATTAACATCACCATTATTATTCTTATTAATCACTGGCCATTCTCTGGGCTCTGGCATAGCAGGCCCTGGGGATATATTTTGTGAGAGCCCGATGACAGACCACCTCCACACAACAGTTATACTCTAACATAGAGTATCTGGAGGTATGATGTAGTTTTTCATTAGGAGAGGGACCATGGGTAGAATTTTGTTCCCATCCCTGATGCCTCCATGTAGAAGTCGGTGTGTCTCAGCTAGATTCCATCACTGAGGTCCTTTACTACCAGTAGCAGTAAAAGACCTTTACGTTTCTCAGCATGTCTGCATTGGTATTGCTCGGCCGATCACAAGGAATGCCTGAACTTCTGTAATGGGTGTTTTTAAGTGTTAGCTTGAACTAACTTTACCAACTTTGTCTGGAGCATCATTTGTGCCCATAGTAATGATGAGTGAATTAGATTGAATAGGGATGGGCTGGGGGGGGTGGGTCTGTTTTGGCTGGGAATACCACAAAAACAGTGCTATTTGTGTTTGTGAACTTAAGCTGTCGGTATCGCCCCAGTCTGATAGCTACCTCTCCCAGAACTCTCATTCACCCTCTCCTCTTGACTTTACATTGACCATTAGGGGGACAAAGGATCAATGGGAATACCTGGAAGACTGGTGAGTTATCTGAGAATGTGCACCGTAGTGTGCTGTCAGGACCCTTGATGGCGGGGTATCAGCCCCAGCATCAGCATGTTGTGAGTCTCATTATCCCGAAGGGTTTCACACTCAGAAGGCTCTTCAGAAGCTGAAACATGAACAAAATAACACTGCCAGTCAATCATTCGTGGATAATAATGTGTAGATTTTTATTTGTAAGGTTTGTTGTATTATGTCTAGGCTCAATGAGATCCATTAAATTTTTTAGATTTTTTTGTTGTCACAGTGGAATTTTCCTTCGGCTATTGATTCCTGTCTTTCTCTCATAATTTCTTACCCGTAATTATGTTGTTTTATTATATCTCAGCAGCAGTGCATTATGCGCTTCCTTCCCAGTTTGAGAGAAGACTCACACTAACACTTTCAAGCTCATGTCTGTGCAGGGGGTGTTATACCAGTAATGTCAGGAATCATACTCTCTACATTCATACCTCCTTTGACACATGTAACTTTATCAGGCAATTGAATACTAACCATTACTGTGTCATACTGACCCAAGTTTTCAATAAAGAAGATAGAATAGAACAAGAGAGAGGATTTATACTTTGGGTAGTTTTCATCATTGGGATCTTAACCAACAAGCTGTGAAGATTGAACACATAGAGAGACATACCAGCCTGCCTGCAGATGCTGAAATTCAGTCTGATATTATTTACCTGACATTTATTTATTGTTTGTTTTTTTCTTTTACAGATTTAATTTGACAGATTTAACAATTTTAAAAAACAAATCCAGTTTTCTGCGTAGTGGTGTTATATGTCCAATCCCACCCAGGTTTCTTGGACAGTCATAATGCTGTGATTTATTAGCTGTGTTCTGTGATAATATCATCCTGTATTTGAGGTGTCACATGGGAGTATGGCTGCTGTGTCACCCCCACGTGACTCTCACAGCAAGCCACGGCTCATGCCCTGCCCACTCTCGTCAGCTGACTGTCTCTTCCCACTCTCCCTCAGAGATTACCAATCAATGTCCTGCCCGTTTCGCCCGCCCACCTGCCCCGCTCATGGAGCATGCCCAGTCCCTCTGGCCGTCCTTGTCTCATCCCATTCCTCTCTCTGTGTCTCTCTCCCTCACGCTTTGCATGTGACTGTGTCTGCTGTGACTGACCAGGGGTTAAAGGGCGTCACTGGGGAGAAGGTAAGTCTTGCATTTAGAGGCAAAAATAGGGCCTGTGGGTGGGCGTGGGGGTGGGCATGGAGTGGTTAGCCTTCTGTCCATCAAACAGAGAGACCACAGGCAAACTCACACCTGAACACCAAAATATCACCAATAGATTTTGAAGGAAACTTTTTCAAAGCATCAAGTTCCTTATTTATTGATTTATTTGGGTATTTGTTTATTTTGGAGGTCTGAGGGTATTTTTGCAGGGTCCATGTGATGTTGTGTTGATTTACAGGCCATACCAGGATTACTTTATTCTGCCTCCATTGCCAGATGTGTGGCTGGACTGGTTAGATTTATTGGGATCTCTAGCTATAACTTATCTGATACTTATTTATATTTCGACCACTAGAGAAAGCAATTGTATCTTGCTGTTCCCTTCTACTAAACCTTTGGAATTGACTTTGGAATTTTTTTTAGGGTTTTTTTTTTCCCCCTCATGGCTTATGTTATGGCTTGGAGGATTTGGACCACCGAAAAGAGAAGTTGAACCAGCCAAGAAACATTTATTGCTATCACTATGCGTTAAGAGGAATTTGTTTAATTTATGAGAAAAGATCTTGACATTGCACCAGTATGACACGTGATTTTGCATAGGAGGTTATAAGAAATCTGTGATGTGTGAAAGATATCAAAAATCAACCGCTAGTGGTTTTGATGGTTTTGATTTGTGCAGCAAGGATTTCTCATTGAGATCCAGTCACATTTTTGAGGTCTTTGGCACCTAATGTTATAACAAAATAAAACTAGCCTATATCTAATTTTCAAAACCAGCTTTTATTTATGATAAGAATTGAGAGGCACACTTAATAGAAGCATGAAGACAGGCTTAGGCTGTCACCGGAGTACCAGAATGAGCGGGATTCAGACAAGGTGTTATGTAAAGCCTGGCCATTTCAGCCACCAGCAGTGATGGATGGACTGTTGAAGAAGCACCTCCAGTGTGACCAGGCAGCTCTTCTGGGGAGTGTGGTTCCTTGGAAGGAAATGAGCTTCTGCTAACCCCATCTTTTGCATTTTCATACCCGTTGATTTTTGGTCATGTTTTTTGGGGATTTTTTTTTTTTATCCCCTTACCTGCTCCCGTTACCTTATTTAGGTATGGGTCTGAATTTAAGAGGTTGCTCTCCCTTTCTCTCCTACACTCATACCCCGAACTCCCCACGAGACCATCTGCTGATCTTTAATGTGTTGTGTTGGAGCGTGTGGGGTCTCTTGACTGCAAGAGTGAAGTGGAGAACTCCAATTATGTTGCTCTGGCATGCAAGTAGCGAGTGCCAATGACCTGTCGTTCCCTCGGCCTGAGTGCGTGATTGGTGTGATAGCAGTGAAGTGTTTTCATACTCATTAGAATTACCTGAGTTTTGATGGATTGCAGGCTGTTGATGATGGTGCGCTGATATAGAGTTTCTGCGCCAGGGCTAATGATGTGGAGCACTTGAAATTTGATATTGGCCTGTCTGGCTACTGTGTTGATTTTTGTGAGAGGTCCTGTCGAGTGGCTTCTGAAAGTCATGAAATGGCTGACCCGATGCAGATCAGCCATTTTGCACCAGGAAGGAGTCCAGCGGGCTTTCTGTGTTTACACAGCAATGCTCTTGAGCCCCTGAGCGGTTTTGTCAGGTTCGAGTTTGGCCTTGAAACGGGACCTGTTCCAGTGTGCCTCAGGACTCAGAACATTTGTCTTCACCTACTCATTGCCAGAGGCCTAGGATTTGACCCAAAGCAAGTCAGTAATAAGAATAATGGAATGCAGGTTATAAACTGTGAAGTAATTACTTTCTTGTGCTGTAATACAGTGAAGGAAATGAATCTCCACTGGTCTTCTTAGTGATTTTATATACAAGTGGTTCCTCTTGTAGGCAGTGGGTTGGTCAGTGCGGTGCACTCTCGTGTTCTCACCATCGTTTGCTTGTCTTCAGGGGGCACCAGGAGAACCAGGCTTGTCCATCATTGGCCCACGAGGACCCCCTGTAAGTGTGTCTGCCTACTGAATGTCTTACTTTATCCCTGTTGTTTATTTATTTTCTGGATGGAAAGTGTTTGGTATCTCTTTACCAATAGAACAAAATCCAGTCAAGGTTCTATTGTGTAAGTGAAGAGAACTGAAGGCATAATGTGACATTTGTGTTTTTTCTGACAGCAGCTGATGGTGTTAGCAGTGTCAGCCTGGGTTATTTTGACTGACTCATTGAGCACCAACAGACGTAAATTCAGCAGTTTCTTTGAGTCTCTAGTTACTCGTTAAACCACTTCACCCTCGGCTGCTCAGTTTCTTCGCAGTGGCCCCCGTAGCACAGAGCTCTCCAAACCAAAATCTAATGCTGACTTCCTGCATTAGTCATGGTGTGTGTCCTGGTCATCATAGCTACCATGCCACATCCTCTTCTCATCTGGAAGAGCAGGTCGACCTTCGGTCATTCAGCGTGTTCGCAGACCGTGTGACTTTTTATTTCAAGTGGAGATGTGTGACCAAAGACCACACTGTTCTTTTTTTCTTCTGCCTGAAGAACAAGGGAGAGCTCCCCTCCACCACCCTCACCAACCCCCCCCCCCCCAAGTGCAATTTCCTTTCTGATTTCCCCATGAAGAATTGGTTATGTTTGGTTGCGGGGGTCTTTTTGCATGGCGGTTTTTCTGGTGCCAGAGGTTACCTCGTGACAGCTGTTGTGACCTGCCGGAGCTTACCTGACATCTGTTTTTCAGATCGGTGATTCTGTAGCCCCCCTCCCTCCTTAATAAGGCTTAGCTAATAGGTCCCAGACCTGGGAGAGGATGCAGTACCCTGTTGCAGGATGATATGTTGAAAAGCAGGGGCTCCTTCTAGGTGATTTCTTGTGTCAGATAAATGTGACTGCTGGCTTCATGTTGACCCCACAGAGCCTGTTGGTGGGAGGTTTGGGAAGCTTTCGTTGCAGAGAGGTGCAGAAGGACTAATGAAAAGCGTCACCTGGCTTCATGTGTTGAGTCAGATGCACAGAGCCTTTTAATGGTTTAATGGTGCTCTCTGTGTCATGCGTCGAGGGCATTCTGAGAGGTCCTGTGTTTGGATCCATAGCAAGCAAACAAAAAACGATTTTAATGTAGTTGAGAGTATTTTCAACAAGCGTGCATGGGGTCGTTTTCATTTTTTTCCTTATATTTCTGTCTTGTTTTTCTATCAATTGTTCAGCAGCCCTGCTAATTATGACAGCTGTAGACAGGGAAGATTGTTGTTACTTTACTTCCACCTGTTTCAGTGAATCATAACTTCATGCACTATATGCACAAAAGTATTGGGACAACTGGTCATTATACCCACAAGAAATTTATGCCATCCCATTATAAATCCATAGGCATCAGTATGGAGTTGCTTCCCCCTTTGTAGCTACGATAGCTGCCACTCATCTGGGGAGGCTTTCCACAAGATATTGGAGTGTGTCTGTGGGGATTTTTGCCTATTCATCCAGAAGAGCATTTGTGAGGTCAGGCGCTGATGTTGCAGTAGATGTGAAGGTTTGGCTCGCACTCTCAATTCTCGTTCATCCCAAAGGCACTCCATGAGATAGAGGTCAAGGCTCTGTATGGGCCAGTCAAGTTCTTCCACACCAACTTCACCATGTCTTTATAGACCTTCCTTTGTGCACCGAGAAACAGTCATGCTGGATCAGAAAAGGGCTTTCCCCAAACTGATCCCACAAAGTTGGAAGCATTGAATTGTCAAAAATTTTAGTATGCGCTTCCTTCCCAGTTTGAGAAAAGCATCTGTCAAACCAAGACTCTTCCATCAGACTGCCAGACAGAGAAGCATGATTTTTCACTCCGGCAGAAGAAATTTCCACTGCTCCACAGTCCAGTGATGTCGTGTTTTACACCGCTCCGTCTGACACGTAGTAATGCGCTCATTTTTTGTTGCTCCTAAATGCTTCCACTTTTCAATGAAACCAATTACAGTTAACCATGAAATATCCAGCAGAGAAGAAATTACATGATCTGACTTATTACAAAGGTGGCATCTTATGACACCACCAGGCTTGAATTGACTGTGAATTGCTCTTCAGAACGACTCATTCTGTCACAAATGTTTGTAAACCTGACTGCATGGTACTTGATTTATATACCTGTGGCAAAAGGTTTGAATGAAACACCCGAGTTCAATGATTATGTGGTGTATCCTAATCCTTTTGTCTATATATATATTAGTATATTTATGTCAGACCGTGTAGCTCTGCCCAAAGCAGGCCAAAGTCAGTCACATCACTAACTGACCCTCTCGTGTTTCGTATCACGTAGCCCAAAGCCTGACACCTGTGCTCTCTCCCTCCTCTTCAGGGACAGCCCGGAAGCAGAGGTTTTCCAGGATTCCCTGTAAGTTTCTCAACAGTATGAACAGTGTCACTGGAAAATCTCTTAACAGAATAACAATTCCTCCTACCCTGCTACCATGCCTTCCCTCATGTGCTTCCCATTCCATTGTTCTTCATCAGTTGACACCTGCTTATGCATGTAACCTTGGTCAATTGTCTCTCATATAGGTCTTGAGGTTTTACTTTTTATGTGCCAGCTATACATGTGGTACTCAGACACATCAATGCACCTTGTTACCAGACAGTCTCCAGTGGAATCAGCAGATATCTCATTGCTAAATTCTCCATTGTTTTTTCCTTTCAGGGTCCAATTGGGTTAGACGGAAAACCAGTAAGTCCTGAGCCATAACAATTTAGGTTTTTAGAACTGAGCACTTCGCCGTAAGTCAGTGAGCTGTAAGTGAGTCATTGCAATGAGAGTGATAAGTGTAATTATAAGTTTAATAATAATGAGATCATTACAATTATTACTGAAGACTAAGAAGGTTATTGGGGGTGATAATAAACATTAACTTAAGACGGCTTGTTTATTATCCATAGTGGTGTTAGTGATTGCTGAAATTATCCAGTGCTTGACTTTACATATGTCATGTATTACTTTCTTTGCAGGGACAAAGTGGCATGAAAGGAGATGTGGTAAGAAAAATAATATTTGTATCGCAAATCTTTTTTGTAATGACTTGACACCCACTGATCTCAACCAATGCATTCATTCACTTATAACTCTTTCTTTGCATCTGACCATCATGGTTGCGTCTTTGCGTCGCTTTTGTGTCAAGCAGCCACGATGGTCAGATGTAAAGAAACAGCTGCAAATGCCCAAATCACTCCCTAGACTGTGTCTATCTGCATTTTGTTTGGGTCATTCAGCAGCAGCTATTTTGTTTTTTTTAATTGACAAAAATGATCCGTCTGAACTTGTACTTTGATGAAAAGAGAGTATTTTTCTGGAGTTAAAACTGGAATGTAGGATCTCAGAAGGAAGCTGTGTTCCTAATAATACAGGCAGGTTTGATCCTCTGACCGAAGCAGAACTGCTTTGCTGGTTGTCACACCTTTAGTGTCACTGTCTCAGTCACCCACTCCCCTTCCTTGATCTCTGCCCAAATCACTGTCTGGCTTCTGAAGGAAAACCTTCTTCCTTAAATTGAATAGTTTCCTGGTCAGTGTGCAGTGTCTGCCTTACCTGGTCTTGTTCCGAAAGCTAGTCCAATTTTACTGTCTCCCTGGTATATCATCGATCTTGGCACGTTTCCCTGCTGATAGACCCCCAGTCTGGATTTTATCAGTTCAGCTGCCGATTTTAGAGCCCCTGTGTGTCTTTTTCTAAACACCATGTTTTTTGTTTGACTGCTCCAAGCTGTCAGACAGGCATGTTATATAAAGCACATGACCGGGCATCACTGGCCCCATGCCATGTACAGAAGCCCACATGAAGGCCGTCTGGGCCATGAATAATTTGGTAGTCCCGGCCGAAACGGGTCTGACGTGGCTCCAGTATTGTTAGGTGGAGATTAATGTGTATTTAATGAGCCACATTCCCTTTTTTCCAACTTAAATAAACTACTGAGATGCCTTAAGAAAACTTAAGCAAGAGAACGAGGTGATTGTATGTTCTCTGGAGCTAAAATCTTATTTTTATGCACATAGAGAACATCTAAATCTAAACCAGACATTTCAGATGAAGATAAAGAAAGTTTAGTTTGTTTCAATATTAATTACAGGCCCTGCCAAATAAGAAAAGGGTCTTTCATAAAGCTCTTTGCGATTAGTGTTAAAATGCAGTGGTTGCTCAGGGAGTGGGAATAAAAGTTCAGGGTCAATTTGTTTGCGCTGTGATGATGGTGGGACATTTCGGTCACATGTTTGCTTTCTTCATTATTTTAAAGGGTCCTCGAGGTCCCAAAGGCATGCCAGTGAGTGAAGCTTTACTGTCCTGTCTACGACATTCACAGTTTCCCTCTGTGCTTTCCTGCCTGTTTAATCGGCGTATGTGCTTTGTATTGTAGGGTGAACCAGGCCCCAAGGGAGAAAAGGTGAGGCCACAGTATTTAACAGTTTATTACCTTGTCTTTTCATGAACAACTGAAATTACCCTTACATTGATTCCCGTGGGGAAAGTGTCGTTTTGTCTACCCCATCTTTTTCTCCATTACACAAACACAGGTGAGCACAAGCTTGGCAGTGTCCTGTCTCTGACATTCAAAATTTTCTTACCTCACAGTGTGGCTCAGTGGGCAGGTTTTTTGTTGCCAATCCGAGCTTGGCTTTCACAGAATAGTCACATGTCCTTGGACCCTTGGGCAAGGCCCTTAACCCCCAATTCCATCGGGGGGCTGCCCTTCAGTGCCAAGCTTGCGCTTACCTTCATGTACCATGGAGAGTAAGATGAGTTTGGCAAAAAATAAAATTTACCCATGGGGATCAATAAAAGTTTTATTCTGGTTAAAATGGAAAAACACGACTTACACCTTAAACAATTAAGTATGAAAACCAGACAATAATGCTGCTTCTACATTGGGTCATTTTCACTTTCATAATGAATTCTGGCAGCCGTACATTGATGCAGCCTAAAGCAGGCCATGCGGTGATCTCCGGTCTGGTGCCCGGGGAGATTTATTAAGACAATATTAGGTCCCACCCTCGCTTGTCCTTTTGCTAGTTTTTCTTTGTGAATGTGGACACTTAAATCACCTCTTCTCTCTCCAGGGTGTATGTGGAGAGTATTCACCTAGGGTAAGTGAAATTTCCTCATAGCTCTTATTAACCCTCTGGAGTCTAGGGGTAGGGAAGACACTTTCACTGACTGGGAAATGGTCACACATTTCATTCAATATCAACTTAATTCACAGCAAATAAATTATTTCTTATATTTGTTTTGGCATTACATTTTGAAATACTTACAGAAGCATTATAAAAGTACATAGTAAGCAATGGTGGCAGTTTGTTTTGACCCCAGATATCTGATCACCAAAGTCTTGGCTACATGAAGACGACTAAATGATGATGTTAATAAGAAAATCTCATGTCACCGTTTCCTCCCACTGA
>JAABNY020000063.1:18000082-18018879 GCA_015164015.2 Brevimyrus niger | reverse complement strand
TTCACAGTTGCTCATAAAATTACCATGTGAATGTGATTTGAATATGTGTTAATGCAGCTATTTAGAATGTGAATAGCGATCCTCAGGTGAGAGCGGTACTACACACCCCCAATGCAGGTAAAACAAAGTAAGGTGACATGGTTTACTTTTTCCCCGATTTAACCTAATTTCTAAAACTTTAACACTTCCGACAATGGAAGTTCTGAAAAGAAGACAGATTACGGATTTAGTCAGTTTTTATGTTCCTACAATAAGATTGCAGTGACTTATGAACTGAAATACATGAGAAAGATACGCAGCATGGCTGACAAACCCCCTCGTCCCCGGAGGGTTAGAGGTCAGAATTGTGCTGGGTGTCAAGGTCTTCGATTATGTTTCACCCAGAAATATGAGTAATCTATATCTATGTAACCAATTATTATAGCCAGGGTTTCAGCGTACAGAATGATAGGATGGAGGCTGAGAGAAAACAAACTTGTCCTCCAAAAGGGGACTTTAATGCCATAGCGCAGGCTGACACACGTGGAGTTACCGGACTGTGTGGTTTTACACTCCAGACTGGGCTGTATGCCTTCTGTCTGTGGAGAGTGGGTTCCTGCTTTAACAAGCATACCTTAATGAGTTTACCTTACTACTAGGTCCTGACCGCATGCCTATGTCCAGCAGTTGGCCAATAATGAGAGATCTGGGAAGGAGGAAATGGCTGCTAGACAAATGAAAGACTGATGGCTTGCATGTGTGTAAGGCACTTGGACGGACTCCGTTCCTGATGCAAATGAGCCCGTTCCCCGGGGCGGCTCTTTAAGTGGAAGCAGGGCAGTTACTGGAAGCTCGCTCTGGCACATGTGATAAAGGCCCACGTTTGACTGAGTGCAACTGTCACGCACCCCCAGTAAAATATGCCTTAAAATGCTTTTAAATACATCCTTTCTTCTCAGGAGCACAACGTTTCTCTGTTCAGTGATGTTTAAGTGTGGAAATTCAGATACTAAATATATATACGGTAAAAAATAAAAACAGGACAGAACATTTTGGCCGCCTTCCGTTCTCCATTCCTGCCGGTGGTCCTGTCCTGTCTTTCCGTGCATGTCCTGGCTTATTTTTGCACTCATTTAAATCCCCTAGGCAGACCATGTGGAGGGGGGGCATTATTGGTGGGTGGTTAAACTGTCAGGGTAGGCTGGGGAACAACCTAAGATGTGTGGAGTAAGACAAGGAGTCACCCTTTCTTTTGTGTGTGTGTGTGTGTTTGTGTGTAGATTTTTTATATTACATTGTGGGGCCGACATGTCCCCCACAAAGTCATGAAAACCTTAATGTTGTGGGGACTATTTTTCAAGTTCCCATAAAGATCTGTGAATGCAAGAAATAATATAATAAAGTGAACCTGCCAAAAGTCTCGTATTTTGTTTAGCTACTTATGGATAAGGTTAGGGCTGGGGGCCAAGGAATTACAGTTTTCCCCATAGAAATGAATACCCACAAAGATATAATTACAAACCTGTGTGTGTGTGTGTGACGGGTTGCTCTGTGCAGGACTCCTCAAGGAGAAAAGCACTGGCGGCATTGCGCTCCAGTCATATCATGATGCAGAAGGTTTGTGGGTCTCTCCCGGCCCCAAAACGACCCTACCAACCCTACACCCATGTTCCCCCATCACCATAGTGCCACACAAAGAGAGACACTGCTCTGAGCTAGGGCCCCCCCTCCTCTTGGCTGTGCAACCTATTTGCTCTCACAGAAAACAGTGGAAGAAAAAACATGTCACTTCCTGCCACTGGAATCTAACCATTTAGAGACCTGTAGTTGGATTAAATTTTTTTTTTTCGGATGCTGATTTTTTGTTAGCTTTAAGGTTGTGGGGTAAGTGGAATAATTCAGTGCATCTTCAATCTACATGCTTTAGAGAACCGAGATTGAAGAATGGACCATTATCTGATAATATTCAGCAATATAAGTGAAGTAGTTCTGTTTATGGTCCAAGATGTTGGGCGGATCATGGTTCAGCAATGTCTGACAGTGTGGGTGATTCCAACAGAAACGGCGCATTGTACAGACCTGTGTTGGAGGACTGGCCACAGTAAGTCGCTGTGTTCTCTCTCTGTGGCACGGCCGCGTCCAATCTGATCTCTGGACCTCATCTGGTATAGGGAGCACGTCTGGCTGGGAATCTCCACCATCAGGGAGTGTGGCTTGGCAGCTGAAAAGTTCACATTCTCAGAATGAAAAGCTAGTTATCCCAAGCACCAGTAGCAGCAGGAAGAGCCATGCTGAGCAGACATGACTCGCGCTGAGAGTCTCTGTGCTTTACCCCAGCCGGGCTGGCTATGGCCTCTCAGGTCACATTGTGTGAAGATGGTCGGATTCCTCCACACGTGCTCCCTGGGCGAACTCCTCGCTCTCCTCCACCCCTTTCCACCCGCCTCACAGGTTTCTCTTATTTTCTCTCCCTCTGTCCTTGCCCTCTGTTTCCTGTCTTCTCCATTCTGCGGCCCCCGCCCCCCACCACCTCCCACCCCCGGCTGGCCCTCCGGTCACCTTGCTGCCCTCTGCTGACCACCTCTGCTTTGTGACCTCATCAGATACTGCCCATCGGTGTGCGAAAAATGCCCCCAATAAGCCCTCTAAACCTAAAGCGCCTCAAGGTATATTGTCCTCTGGCCTGCTTGCCTCTTCTGCTTGCCAGCTGCCGTGGACGGAGGCCGCTCTAACCTGCACGTGGCTCCCATGTGTCAAAACCAGACTGACGGCAACAGAGCAGCACGAGTGTGTTAGGCCTTCCCGCATTGTCCAAACGCTGCCCAAATTGACACGGCTGGGTCGGCCGCCTGGCATCCTTCCATCTCCGTCTCTGGATGCATAAGCAGAGTAGAAGTCGGGGGCACGTCCATCCATCTGCCACATCTGTGCGCCTCGTCGAAAAGGTCACAGCAGAGATGTAGACCTGCCAGCTCTGTGAATCCTGTGCCATGGCACCCTGATCAATGCTAATGCATGCGGGGGGAGCATCCCAGGTCGGGGTCATAAGACGGAGCCCGGTAGCTTAAGCACGCCACCGAGGCAGCACACTCTCTGAGAGCAGCCTGTCGATCCCATGCAGCTGTGCTCTGCTGTGGGCAGCCATTGTTTGGCGCAGTAAAACCCCAGAAGAGCACTTTTGCCGAGGAATAACCCAAAGTTGACATATATTCGGGTACTGAGCAGCTAAATGGGCCACTGTTCTGGCTCGTGAACCTTGGCCCCTCGCATGTCAACATCCTTCCTCTTGGCACATGGGAATCCAGCTGGCTGCCGTTCTCCCTCCTCATCTTTTTTCTAAAGGTGTGGGCACTCTTTCCAAAATAGAATACCATGTTTGGAGTCAATTGTACATTTTTTGGTACGTGGACCTAAAGATGGGGTTAAGGGTAAAATAGCAGCACAAAGGAGACTTGCTTCAGTAATGCACATCCAAAATCATTATATCCACATACTTCTTGTCATGCAGCAAATTGCACCTGTAACTCTTCTCTCAAATTTAAAAGTGTTTTTTTTTTCAGTTTAGAAATTCTCGCAAAGGAAACAGTGGTTACCAGACCATTTGGGAGGCATGCTAGATGTTTAGCCTCATTTGTTGTAGTAAAATATGATTGAATGTGCATGATTCGGGAATAGCAGACTTTGATGAAATGATAGTTGGATGTGCAGCCAAGCATGTGACAAATATCACAATTTATATTGTTCCACGTGGCCATTCAGTCATCAGAAACTGAATGTATGTGCTATATTTTATCTGACTATTTTCTATTGCTTTTGTCCAGCAGATTGTAAAGCAGATTCAGGAATATATATATATATATATATATATATATATATATATATGGGCTGTAGCTTGGTCTACGTACAGTATGACTTAGCGTGGTGTTGCCTCCTTGCATGTGCTGGTGCTGCTGTCCCTGCCTGCACTTCACTCTGGCTCTATGCTGTATGCATGTGGTCCGCCGTGACATGAGCAGAGATGTTCTCTCTCAAAACGCGGTCGTTGTAAGACAGCAGCTGTCCAGCTTCTAACCTCGCCTTTGCTCCCACTAATTAAAGCATGTCTGGTGCATCCTTTGCCTGGCATAACAAAGCTCTTATCTAAGTGAATTTGGTGGGCCAGTTGTAGCAGCTGGTAAGTTGTGCTCTCTCAGCAGGGCGAGCCTGGGGCTCAGGGCCCACCTGGACCACCGGGACCACCAGGAGCGCCAGGGACGCCCGGCATTGCGGGCATCAACGGAGCCCCGGTACGCCTGCACGGCTCCCCCCCCCCACACCCCCAGCATCTTGTGGTGCTGTGAGTCAGTCAGGGTGTTAACATGCTATGTCGCTCCAACCCTGCCGGTGCCCCATCATCAGCCTCTTTGTAACGAGTGCCTTAAGTTACTCTGCGTGTCTTTCAGGGAAAGCCTGGGGAGCCTGGTAAACCAGGCAAAGACCACCGGGTGAGTGTGAAGCTTACGCCATCCAAACTTTAAGAAAAATCACAGCTCGTGAGAGCTTTACTTAGATAAAAATGTTGTGAGGGCAGAATGAAAAATGGTTGGTTCAGAGATATTTCCAATCAGACTGTGGAAGAGGTAGATCCAACCAACTAGAGAAAGTGGGACCAACCAATCAGATATCTTGGTTCCACCACCTCTAGTAGCTTGGACCCACCTCCTCTACAATCTGATTGATTATCTCTGAGCAATATTTTTTTGTTCTGCCCTCAGAACATTTATGTGCAAGTAAAACTCCCATGAGGAAACTGTGCAACTTAAGGACTGGCTGATTATTTCCATGCAATCTTAGCAATTTTCCATTACCTGAATAAATTATATGAAATTAAATATTAAAACTGATTTATTGTTTCTTTTTCCTTCCAGATGCTACCAGGAATGAAGGTGTGTTTTATACAATTCCAAGAATTACGAAGAATTTTTAAAACATAAATATTCAAATATGAGTCACCCTCTGTGTTTTTCAGCCATATTTGTCAATGTCCTAATTGCAATGGATTATTTAGTGCAGGGAATTTTAATTGCTGAACTTACAATGGTAATAGTTCTACAATTTAGGGCTGTGCAGGGAAGCTAAATAAGCTCACATCTCAGTGGCCTGTTAGCTGTGCTTTGTTTGTGTCGCTAATATGAACACCTTCCCGCAGCTGGCCTCTGTCTGCAGCCGTGAGCTCCAGGAACAATGGGAAGCATGTTTTGAACACAGGAAGCTCAGGTTAACGGGGCTGTATTATTAGATAGGAGAGGCAGGGTCAGAGAAGGTAGGAGGTGAAGAACGGCGGCGATGTGGAACAGCTGGAAGGGCGTTTAAAGTATTCGACCAGGGGCTGTAACTTCAGACTCACAATAAGCTCGCTGCTGCGGCCAGAGCATGTGTGTTTCGTATAGCAAGGCTGCTGTCCTCTAAGTGTCCTCTGTGATTTCAGGGTGAACCCGGGACACCAGGGCAGAAGGTAGGTGGAGTTCCTTCGCCCATTAGCAACTCCGATTGTTATTATTTAGTTATGCATTTACAACGACGACTCACAAACAAAGGGTGCAAAGGGCCCATCTCACTGCCTTCCCATTGGTTGTGCAGGCATCCATTTTGTTGTTTTTTTTTAAATTTGTTGTCTAGTCATGCAGACCACATGATATTTCTTTGTCGGTGGTTGCCTCTGCCTGATCTCCTTGCTTTTCCCTCCTGCTGTCTCCAGGGTGATTGTGGTGAGCCTGGTCCCCAAGGAGCTGTCGGCCCCCAGGTGACAATGCTGACTCATCTCTGTCAGTTTTCAGTTACGCACCCAGACTGTCCTTTTCCTCTCATTATCCTGACATGGCTGTCCTTCCGACATCTGTTTTCCGTGCCCTGAGGGGGGTTGGGTATGGGTGTCGCAAATGTAGAGTTCAGGACTGCCACTGTGTCCTGTCTCTTTCTAATATGCAGCAATGCCCGTTACTCTCTGTTCAGTGATCAAATACATACATTTATCACAGTCTGCAAATTTAATTTGCTTAATTTTCTTGTTTTTTGTTCATATTTATCTAGTAAAGGTACCATCATTTTGCAAAGTATTTTCTTTGTCCAGGACCACCAGCTGACCAGCGTGCCTGGTTTGGGTTACTGATTAATCGGTTTATTAGGGTGGACATGCAGTTTGCACGGAATGACCTTTTTCAGATTTTCTTTCTGCTTCTCGTCCCCAGTCCCACCTCCCTCCTGCCTTCCTCACTTTCTGTTATCCATCCGGAACCTTTTGAACTTTTGACTCTTGAGTTTTCCATTCCCAGACTTTTTTCCCAACAACAGCAGGCCAGGTCGACGGCAAGCGGTGCACAGACACAGCTCCGTGTCTCTTGTAGTCCTCTTGGCCTGACGAAGTTTGTTTTAAACATGAGAGCCTCTTTCTATATACAAGAACTGATGCAGACATTTATAAACTGTTAATTGCTCTCCACAAATCTGGCACATAACTTTTTTTTTTCCTGAATTTCGTTTCCCACCAGAGGCGCGTAATGGGACACACACTGCACTTTAGATTTTGTATAATCCATTTCTCAGTCACCCTGGCCACCTGCCAGACAGTGTTTAGTGCACCACCTAGTGCCAACAGGCAGAATTTCCCCAGTTTAATTTGAACTGGGAGAGGATGCTGTAGAGGAGCAGCTGTCCGCTTGAGGGAACGCGGTTGTTTTTACAGCTCTGATAACTGCTCTACTCCACTCTGCCCTGAGGCTCATTAGATTTATAGCTTGTCTGACAGGTATTAAAGTAAAATCTAACAGAACATCTGGAGTTTACAATGTCAAATGACAGTCATAAAAGCATTTTTTCTTTTTTTCTGCCTTAATGGTTTACCTTTTATAATATTAAATCATTTACAGTGGGGCAGCCTGGAGATTTCAGTCCTTTGACTAATGCCTGATGATGTTTTAATTGCTCCCCCCCTTCTTCCTTTGATAGGGTCCAAAGGGCAGTCAGGGGCACAAGGTAAGAGCACTGAGCTGTCAGTGGCCTTTACAGTACCATTGTGCTTCTTGACCTCTGTTTAAACTAGTTAGTTTAAAATTAAGAAGTCCATTAAATGTATGCTGTAAGATCTGGTGATCGACGTTCTGTTGCACTTGAACCACTCCTAGTTCTGTTGCTGGTCGGTACGTCGGGTAACTTACCAGAAGTACTTGTGAGAAATTCCCAGCAAAGACGCTGATGTGTGAATGAACAGAAGCCAGGGTCTTCCACACTGTTTTGGCAGTGAAATGAGCGGCTGTTTTACTTCCTTAATGCTCATATATAACAGTGTTCTGTGATTCCGTTTACAGACATTATAATGTATGCATGCACTCAGATTTTCAGCTTTTGCATTGTTTTCTAAGAAGAGATTTTGTTAGCATAATTGATTCCACGGATGATAATTTGATGATAATTTTAAATTAAGTATGAGACCATGCATTCAGAAAATGAGCAGTGGGGCACTTCCCCGTTTTAGCCGCATAGTCCCTATTTAAAATATAATACATATTGCAGATATATGATCTCTGGTCATCGAGGACATAAAACATGCTGAAATCCTGCATGGCCATTGTTGCCTTTGCTAATCTTCCGTGCTCCTGCTTAAGACCGGCTGGCTTTGGCGGCCTGTAGAAAAAGCCATCCGCCTAGCCTTTATGTACGGAGCACAGCCCCTTTACTTTTGTTAATGTGTTCTGTGTTCAGAAGGTGCATGTTTGTGTCCGTCCTCATAGGGAGATGATGGGAAGATGGGTCTTCCCGGGCAGAAGGTAGCTGACGTGCCCGACTGGGAGCCTGATGTGGCCCACATTGCATGTTATGGATTTGTGTGCCTGTTTTTGGTTTCTGAGTGATGGCATGATGTGGCTAAATCATTATTCTTTATGACCCTCTTGTGATTAACCCCTGACTAGTAGTTTTTAATCCTAAAAAAACATATAAAATGATGAAAATGTTTTAAAATACATGAGAGTTCCCATGCTGCAAAGCTGACTGTTCCCTCACTACCAGCCCTGACTGGCCTGGGCCCACAGTAAAGGGGCTGCCCAGTAGGGGCCCCACTAGCCTCCCTAGGCCTTGGGCTGGGAGGACCCACGTGTCCAGCAGCAGCCTGACTAACACAGCTGCTTTTACGATTACTAATGAAGAACAGCTGTTTTTGCAGACAAGGCCATTGAAGCTATATTCACAGAAGGGTAATAGACCCACTCAAAGTGCCTGTAGTGCCTCACTGGTCCTGGGTAATAGCATTGGCGGGCATTTGCGGAGCCACATGCATTGGTGTAATCACTTTGTGTGTGTGCTGGTTAATGGCTCTGCTCCGACTTGCTGCTTGGAAGAAGCAGAAAATGGGCAGTATGATGCAGCTGCCCATTAGGGCAGTGCCAGATGGGGATACCATCACGGGTCCTCGCTCTTTTCTGCCGGGAGAGGCCCTGCTAGAGAGGCATGGTGCTGCACCGAGCCATTAGCTTAACAGTGGCAAAACGGTGTTTGATCAGAAGGGCAGCAATGGTGTGGCATGCCGTGAGTCAGGCAGCGACCTCCTATTCATCTTCTGGCAGCCTAGACGCTCGATCTGGCCCTGAAAGGTCGATCTGAGGGAGCCGGCGTGGGAGACGAGCTGAGTGCGGTTTGGCTGTTTGCCATATCCACCATCTGATCACTGAACCCATGCTGCAGCCGCCTCTGGGTGGACACGGCACCTGTCTCAGGCTTCTGAGAAATCCACTTGCCATGCGCCAGCCAGTCCTGTCCACTGACCATGTGGAGCCATCAGTCAAGCTGTGGCACCTGTGCTGGGGTCCAACCCCTCCCATGGCTTTAGATAACTGCCCCTCCCCTGCATTTTCGGTTTCATCTGTCCTTGTTGTAGGGTTTTGTTTGGATTCTTGTTGAAAGACACCTTCTGCACAATATTCAATGGCATGTAGGGGTATGAGTGACTATAGGGGGCAAAATGTTTGGGACAATAACACTGAGATGTAGGACTCTGCGTGTGTTTTCAACTGTCGATGTGCTTTGCCATTTTATTTTAAGAATGCTTGGGAAACATGCAGTGAAGGTAGTCTGAACACCCCCCAACAGGGCCCCCCAACACCATCCCTTGCCAATATCTCTAGAGTTTGGTTGCTCTTAGCCACTTTGCTCTCTGAGCTTGTTTGTGTCCAGAGGAAGGAGCACTGTCCCTCAAAGTGGGGGCTCCCCGCTCCACTGGGGGCTACCTGGCCTGGATGCTCTCAGGATGCTTATCGGCTGGGTTGGACTCATTTCTGCCCAAACCTGTTTGCCTTGAATTTGGAACGTGGTGAAGGGAAAGCATATGTTAGCAATGGGGAAGTAAAAGCAGCATTAAGGTCACACTTAATCTGTGCTCAGATATGCTGTGCTTTGTTTTAGATAACAGACCGATACCATCCTCTGATATATGCTCAATTTGGGCTCACTTTGGGCACAGTCATGGATTTTCCATTGGACAACAGATGGACATACTCTCAGGAATTAACTTCGCTTGCTTGAGGCCTGTTGAGTACACTAACCTGCATTTTATCCAGACGGTTTTTCTGTTTACAGAAATAGATGCATTAATATGGTTAAGATTGCAGTTATATGGAAAAAAATACCCCCTAGTGCCCCCTCCCCCCTCCTCAGGATTCAGTACTTTATCTTCCCGTTTGAATAAGTATTCCTTAGTAACACTGACTCTTGGAGGCTGGGCATTGGACTGGCTTGAGTGTTATAATGATTTTGTTTTTCAGTGAGTAATCAGTATTCCATGTGAAATGAGAGCTCAGCCTTAGACTGAAAACCGTGTTTGAATGAGGCATCATTGGTCTGTTTTCGGGTTTTGTAGGTGCTGCTTTGTGTCTGCCGTGTCGTACATCCCTCTGATTCTTTCTGCCTGTCTTTACCTTTCTCCTCCTCCATTCCTTTGTCTATGTAGGGAGACCCCGGGTTTCCAGGTGTACCTGGACGAAAGGTAATGAGCCATGGCCCAGGGCTGCTGGCTCTACTCTCTAGAACCTCTTTGCTCTGTTCTGTCCTTTCGTATTACTGTGTAACTTCATAGTAATTCCTCTTCCCCTTGTATGAAGGGTCAGGCTGGAATCCCCGGTATTCCTGGCAAGAGAGGCTACAGGGTAGGCCTGCTGTGACCTGGATGTAGTGTCTGCTATGCATTGCTAAAGTTCTGTATGTGCTCATCCGTGTTGTTCCCTATTTAACATGTGTTTCTCAAAACCATGGATTTCACCATAATGGGGTCTGAAATTAATAAGATATTTCTCACTCTATAGGGACAGCATAACTTCCTTGAATTTAGATTGATTGAGTTGGGCAGTTCAGAGCTTTTTTTCCACAAATTTACTGCTTGAAATCCTGGTCCAGAAAGCAAATATATTCCTTTCTGAGGTGGTTTAAGTGGATGATTTCAAGCACAAAGGCCCCCCCCCCCCCGTGCTCCGATGTAAATCAAGTTTTGTCATTTATCTCTTGTCTCACTGCATTCAAATGGCAGCTGGACAGCTGTGATGTTTTTCTGAGCTAAAGCTTTCTCACTGTGACTGTGCTCTGAAAGCTCCGTATGTTATGTTCCCCTTTGGTTGTGTTGAATGCAACACATTGGTCATGTTGTTCCATCACTGTGACGCCACGCTTTAAATCCTCAGTGTAAATCGCTGTATCCTCCACTGCTGCATACCCCTGTTTAGTGTATAATGTGGGGGGGGTGACATGGAGGTTCATGCTTTCCCTCCTTTTTCCTTTATTTTGCAACAGGGGGAAAAGGGGGAGCCCAGCATGGTAGGCATGGCAGTCAAAGGAGAACCAGGGATGCCAGGACCTCCAGGACCCAGTGGGTCCCAGGTGGGGAGCAGTGTGTGGCTTTAGGCCAGGCTCTGCGGGGCCTTAGTCCAGCATCCCCTGAACCACGGACATTTTAGCATGTCAGTATAGCATTTTACAGACTCAGCGATATGTTAATTCTGTTACTCATTCACAGGGTCAAAAAGGAGACCCAGGATCAAAGGTTAGTGCTTCACTTCTGTGTTTGGTTTCTGTATTTTTTTGAATTAATAAACAATTCTTGGTTTTTCTTGCTATTTATTTGTCTGTTTGTTTGTTTATCTATTTATTTATTTATTTGGGGGGTATCATTAGTGTTTCCCATAATTACAACAGGGTTATTAGTCACATATTGAATGAGTCTCTAACCTTGGTTACCATTGTTTGACAGGGTGAAGCTGGGCTTGAGGGGCCACCTGGATCAAGGGTATGTAGAGCCTCCTTCCTGACATTCCATGCCTGCCTGACAGCAGGGGCTCTTAGTCATGTGACGCTTTTACACTGTCACAAAGAACGGAGCAGAGCCTGAGCCGTACCCGACCCATACTAACACAGCTCTGCTTACTACCAGGGCCGAAATTACTGGTCGAAATTCACAGAGATGATATTTATCTGTGTCGATTTGTGTGGGTTATCTGAAGGAAAAATGAATATATTTTATACCTTATTTATTATTAGTGATATCACACATCGCAATGTATTCATGCTTCCTGATAACTTGAAACTCCAGCCTATTACTTGAAAAAGTTCTATAGTACAACTGAATGGAATGGATTTGTAATGCAAAATTACACAAGCTAAGACTAATTCCACTACCATTTGATGCTAGCATAACATAGCAATTCTCACAGATGTGCTAGCAGAAATTAAAAATAGTATATCATGATGTAACACCATTTGAACAAGCATCTCTTTGGTTTTACGCTCTCCAAATATGGCAATATCTTTACCGAGCTGACCTTTCAGGAATGGAAAATTGAACCAAGCTGGAACCACACTGTAACTACTGTCTTTTTTGTGGTACAGGTTGAGTATGGTCTGGTTCCTGTATGCCAGTGGAAAAGCATTATTAATGGCCCCTGGCCCTCAGGTTTACAATCTGTGTCCAAAATGTTACGAAATTTGTTAAATACATCCCAAGAGGAAGAGAAATTTGTAAGGAATCTGGGATATTTTTCCACAAAGAAATAAATAATGCAATGCAAAGGGTAAGAGTCTGCATTATACTTAAATTTTCTCATCTTTTTAAGGGTCCTCCTGGTCCAGCCGGAGAGCCGGGGAAATCTGAAATGATCGACACTAATGGAAACTTCAATGGAAAAATAGTGCGTTGGCTTTGTTAAAAACAAAGAATTCTGGGATGAAATAATGTGCTTTTTTTAAATCAAATCTTATTTAACCTTCTTTTTTTTTCCAGGAAACCCGGAATCTGCCGTTAATGGTAATAGCATTTGTCTTGGCATTTTGTATACACACTCACAAACACAGCTATACTTACGTGTCATGTACAGTACTGTGTTTAAGCAGTCTAAGAACATGATGTTGTTAAATAATAATAAAATAATAATATTATGTCTGTCAAGGTGTGTCAGCTTAGCCCAGGGGTGCCCAATCTTATCCGCAAAGGGCCGGTGTATATGCAGGTTTTTGGAATAACCTGTAGGTCAGCTGTTCAAACCCAGGTGTGAGGACTCTTCAGCCAATCTGTCCTCTAATTAGTAATCTAATTAGGGAGTTGCAGCGAAAACCCACACAAAGCGGCCCTTTGCAGGTAAGGTTGACCACCCCTGGCCTAGCCATTTCAAAACTTGCCCTAAAGTCATCCCAGTTTTACAGTAATCATCCAATACACCCATGTATTTTTCGACTCTACTACTACTCCACCTCATATGGCATGTCAATACCTCATTGACTTTAAAGCCATTTAAAACCTCATTGAATTTAAAACCAATTTATTTATTGATTGGTTGATTGAGCTCAATACAAAATTTTACAAATACGTGGAATGACTGAGGTGTCCCTGAGTAGAAGTCTGGGAGCTAAAGCGGTGTTCTAGCCACCCAAAAAGCTAGCCAACCCTCCAGATGTCCCACCTCTAGCTTGTACTCTGTCTCATTGTTGTGGGAAATAAGTTCCACCACTTCTGTGTCATCTGTGGACTTGGCAGTGTGGGTGCTCTGGAATGTAGGTGAATAGTTGTATTTCAGGTGCTCAAAACCCCTCCCTGAGGGGAGCCAGTGTTGAGGATCCTAACAGACTGTCTTCTGTTTGTTAGAAAGTCCAGTACCCAGGTGCGTAATGGTAGACTCAACCTAAGCATCTTCAGTTTATGTATCAATGTTTGTGGAATGACTGTATTAAAAGCAAAGCTAAAATCCAGGAAGAGCAGTCTGACATAGGAGTCCTTACACTCTAAAAGGGCGAGGGCGAGATGAATGATATATGATGTGATGTCTGTAGTGGACTTGTTCTTTCTGTAACCATACTGATGGGGGTCAATACCAGTGTCACTTTCCCTCTTTATTTGGTCCATGGCCAACCGGTTGAAGCACATCATTTTGGAATTATGGGGAATAGCTATTGGGGAATAGCCATTCAGACATGACACTGCTGAGGTCTTTGGAACAGGGGTGATAAAGGCAGATTTAAAGCATGATGGCACTCGATTCGGAAAGTGATGTATTGAAGAGGTCAGTCTATACCTCGGTGAACTGATGTGCACAGTGTTTCAGAAGTCAGCCTGGAATGTTGTCTGGGCCTGTTGGGCTCTTGAGGGACCACCAGACATCCTCCATGGTTACGCTTGGAGGCTGCTCACGTGGTGGTAGAGTGAGTCTGGTGCAAGAAAGAATGTTGAAGCCTTCAAAACCACCATAACAGGTATTTAGAGCATTGGGAAGAGACTGACCCCTAAGGCATTCAGCTTTTAATGCCCACCCACATGCTCCGGGGGTCACTGGTGGAGTAGTGACCCTGTATTTTTAAGCTTTGGCAGCTTTGATTCTTTTATTGCCCTCAGTCAGTTTCCTCCTTCCAGCTCGAAGCACTATTGCATCGCTAGAGTCCTGAAGCACAGAAGCAGCATAATTCAGCCATATGAAATTGTCCTTTCGACTAGTTTCATTGTCTTCAGCACAGAGATGTATGACGGAACAAGATCGATCAAATAGTGTGAGGTGGGGGCTGGGTACTGCTCCGTAAGCTCCACGTCTGTTTGCATATACAGTCAGGAGAATTATCTCCCCAGGTCGCAATGGTGACATGCTGTTAAAAAAACCTGGTAAAAAAATCCACCAAGTGAACAAGGTTGTAGTCATTGTAAAACATGAAATATGGGTCAGGATGTTTATTTTGTAAAAGTAAAAAGTATGTATGTGTGTATGTAATTATCTAGTTTTCTGCATGAATTGGTCATAAAAAGTGATCTGATCTTCGTCTAAGTCACAGGTACTGATACAATGAGCTTAAGCTAATAACAAAAACAAAAAATTCTATTCTTTCATGTCTTTATTATACAAACACATTCAATGTTTACAGTGGTAGTAGAAAAAGTCAGAGAACCTTTGAATTTAATTACTGGTTGGCAGCAATGACCTCAATCAGGTGCTTCATATAACTGCAGATCAGACCTGCACATCCTGTGGGGGGAATTGTCTTCTGTTTATAATTCTCTTCAGGTCATTCGACAGCATCACAATAGGTTCAAGGTTGCTTTTGTTGTCATTTCAACAATATACATGGTACAGAACAAAGTGAAATTGTTATGGCGGAGCACGGGAAAAATAAGGAGGACGCGATCGCGGATCAGTTCAATAAGAAAAAGGCAGGGGTCAGGCGATTGGCAACGGAATCCAGGGGGACAGGCAGGCTCGTGATCCGGGGACAGGCAATGGTCAGGCGATCGGTGTCGGCAGTAAGAGGGCTAGGCAGAGAATCGGAGGTCGAAGAAGAACAGAGGTCAGGGGAACAGGCAGACAGAAGTACAGACAGGCAGGGAAATAACACTTGAAATTCGCACTGAAGGCTGAAGATCTTGCATCTGGTAAATGTGCCCGACGCGAATAAAAAGGCTCTCTAATCAATCCAACAGACTTCAGCTGGTAGAGGAGGGCATACGGTAACCGGTCCTGCCGGTTCTCGGGACCGGTGTAGAAGATGCGCTCCGGTCGCTGTTTGTCTCACGTCTAGGGAAACCCTGGGGGCGTGGCAGGGGAGCCCCGTGTGATGTCATAGGGGCTTCCCCTGAGCGATCCATGACAGAAATGAAATAACGTTCCCCGGGCCCATGGTGCTACATAAAAGGACTGGGACAATACAAAAAAACATATTGCTTTGATTTTTAGACAACTCGCCTAACAGTAGACTGATGAATATCTAAAATCTTCAAGATGACTGTAACCCTTTCCAGCAGTATGTAAATTAACAATTCTTACTCATTTGTGCAAAGCATGATTGTAATCTGGATATGCTTATTGTCGACAGCTCAACTCAAACTTTTCAGTGTTATTATCAATCACAGTAATTCTAGGCCACAGCTCTGAACTCATTTCATTAAATGGACTCCAGGTTTGCTAAATTCTAACTGCAATAAGCTTTTTAAAAAGTCATTATCTTTGGGTTCACTTTTTCTAACCTTCAGTTTCACAGTTTGAATGATTTACTCAATATGGTCAGAAATTCTGTGAAATCTGCGTATCTTTAATTATAGGAGACTGTATGTGTTAATTATTGTGACATACATGAAGATACGACTATGTTTTATAGTATATGCAAATTAGACATACATTTCCAAGGGAGTCATACATTTTTTACTTTAATTGTAGCTCACTGAGCACCTATTGGGGGGATGTAAACAAGCACTATATACAACACAGCCAATTCCTGTGTTTGTTAGTATGGGTGGCATTTGATAATCAGATGTTCAACTGCTTCAGAACAGTGGCTGCTCATGGTGGAACAATTTGTGTACCAACCTTTGTTGATAGATCTAGAGACCTCAACAGATCATTCCCATCGGCTTGGAAACCACTAAACTGGCAGGCGTGTTGTAGTTTAGCCACGTTTTAGTCAGTATAAGTATGTAGCAGTTCCTCATATCCTGATTTATACACATATGTAGCTGTAGAAAGTTTATTTTATTGTCCAGTGCACGTATGTTAGCTAGGAAAAGTGATGGAATCAGTTGTCTGTTATGGTTAGCCTTTAGCTTAGGCTGGCTCGCTTGCCCCTCCTTTGTTTCCGTGAGTACCACTTTCTCTTGCCTCTGAGCTGCTGTATGTTGTTCTGCCACGCCACACCACGGTCCTCAGTAGCCTCGATCTGGCCAGCCTTGATTTGAAATTCATGCTAATTTCATATCCATCATGATGTTCATTTCCCAGAGGTCAAATGTACTGTAACATACAGTTTTAGTGCACACTTGCTTTCACATACATTATTTTTGACTGAAAAAAAAACACAAAAATTGAGTTCTGAACTGGGAGCTCAAGAAACCACTACACTCCTGTGTGGCGCCATATACCCCTAATTACTCAAATAAATAGCTTTAAGCATTTCCTTTGATCGCTTAGGACTTTTGCTCAGTACTGCATATGTAGATGTCATTTGCATTTGCTCTTAAGTGTGTAATATGGTAAGGCATACTGTTCATTTGTTAGAAATTGTTCAAACCAATAAAATTACTTAATTTAGGGCCCCCCAGGACCGCCCGGACCCCCTGGAGTTCCTGGAGCTGCAGGCCTAAAGGTAGGATCGAATCTGTTACCAGAGCAACGCTGACTCACTCTGTGTCGATGATCTGCAGATGTAAGAGCTAGAGGACCCAATCCAGGGGCCATAGGGTTCACCATTGTTTTTTTCTTTTTACCTATGTGAAAAAATTCAGAGATTAAGTACCTGAATTGGAACTTATACTGTGGTTTATCTTCATTGCGTCCTAACCATTAGAATAATGTGGAGTAATAACATGGATGACAGACTATAATTTACAGTAATTTAGTAGATGACAAAGTCAAGGCATTGCATGATTTATTTCCCTTCTGTAACCAAATGCTTTTTGACTTAAGAATTTCTTGTGGATTAAATAACATGAAAGATTTCTGGCAGTGAAAACACTCTTTAAATAGAAAATAACAGAATAATCTTACATTCCTGCCATTTTTGATTACCTTGAGCAGTTTAGTTTGTTTTTTACACTTCAACTGTTTGCCCTTCTTCAGGGTGAAGTTGGATTACCAGGGGCTCCAGGTCTTGATGGGGAAAAGGTACCCTAGATAAACAGTGTAGACATGCATGATTTGTACTGCTGAGCATCCCGCTGAGTGCTAAAGATAAACAATGAGCAGAATGAGTTAAAATGATGCTTGCTTACTCTCTAGGGCCCCAGAGGGAAGCCAGGAGAAACTGGACCCATGGGTCCTGAAGGTCCTGTAGGTCCCAAGGGAGAGAATGGTATCATTGGCTTGCCTGGATCCAAAGGGGACAAGGGAGACATGGGCCCCCCCGGGTCAGCTGTAAGTGGCACACCCCACAGCATATGTTCCTCTTAGATAAAGGGCCAGACCATTCCATTACCATCAACCACAAATGCTCATGGAAAGTCAATGTCTGGTTCCAGTCTAGCTATAGATATTGATTTTAATGGTCCCCTCCCTGGAATTGATTGAGCAACGTACATAAAACCACTAAATAACACTTCAGAATGGTAATTTTGCCTCTCAAGAAGTCAGCTGACCACCATACACCATGAAATACAATGTGCATGTTTCCTATAAAAGTTCTCTCCTACTTTGTTACGTAGGGGCTAGATGGTCCGACCGGTGAGAAAGGGACTGCTGGACCGCCCGGCCCTGTCGGGATGCCTGGCTTGACGGTATGCGGCACAGCATTCATGTCTGAGGTCTATGTCTGAGGTCTCTTCAGCCCCGTGGTTTGTTGTGGGAGCCAAAACCACACAGATGAATATGATTCTATTTTACTCAATGTTACTGTGCTTGTTTTGCTTCTCATTTTAGGGTCAGAAGGGTGAACCTGGAGAGAAGGGTGAAAGATCTGATGCAGTAAGGCTTCTCCTTTTGCTGTGTTTGGTTGTGTGAATAGCATCCTTAGTAGTAAACCAGCCCCTGCCTGATACCATCCTAAAGGCCTTTTATATCTTGTAAATCGCTGCTGTCTTCAAGACTGCCCATTTGTACCACATAAGTGCTGCTATTGTGAATAAGCATTTGGGAAAAGGGGAACGCTGACATCTTCTGCATTCTGGAGAGACTGCTGCACTGTGAGGGAGTGATGTAGTGCTGTGTGCACTTGTGTTGTGTTGTGCGCCTCTTGAAGCGGTTGACTGGAATTATTTGGAAGTATATTTCAGTGTTTGTGTGGCAGTACGGTTGCGTGGGTGGTTGTTTCACTTTAGATTTTTTTCGGATCGGCATGAGTGCTTGTCTATAGGTAAGATGCCATTAGGGCCCTGCGATTTATTTACTTTGAAGTAAATAAATCGCAGGGCCCTAATGGAATATTACCTATAGTTTAAAAAAGACATGAGGAAATATAAAAAAAAAAAAAAAAAAAAAAAAAAAAAGACATGAGGAATATTATTAGCCAACCTTTGACTTTACTATTCCATTGTCCCCTCATGAACGGCTCTTGCTTAAACTAAAAGCTGTAGGGATTTTAGGAACTGTAGCAGCTTGAATCAAAAGGTGGTTAACAGAGAGGAAGCAGTAAGTAGTTATAAGAGGCACAGTGTCACAGTGTGCCTGCGTTCACAGTGGGGTACAGCAGGGTTCAATTTTAGGCCCACTATTGTTCCTAATTTACATAATGATATTGACACCAATACATACAGTAAACTGGTTAAATTTGCAGATGACACCAAGGTGGGCGGTGTAGCAGATACTGATCTAGCAGCAGAGAGACTTCAGCGGGATCTGGATTTAATTAGC
>JAABNY020000063.1:17976334-17997376 GCA_015164015.2 Brevimyrus niger | reverse complement strand
TTGCATTGTAGTATGACTCATTTCCTGGCGCGTACAATTTATATTAGGTCAGCATTCACGGTTCGACTTCTGATATTTAGATCGAGTTCTAGGTCAAACTGGTTTGTTCAACTTTAAAGAAATTCGAGTTCTAGTGAGTTTGAGAGCCGAGGTACCACGGTATACAGTATAGGATTCTAACAGGTCTGGATGCTGCTCAGCCGAATGGCTATTTCAATATTAGTTTAAATACTAGAACTCATCAAGTGGAAAATAGCGGGAGAACATTTTAAAATGAATTTCAGGAAGCACTTCTTTACACAGTGTGTAGTTAGAGTATGGAATAATCTTCTTACTTTTGTTACGCAAGCTAAAACCCAGGGTTCCTTTAAATGAAAGATGTTAACAATTATGAGCTATTAGTTAAGTTCTCCCCAAACGAGCTTGATGGGTCGAATGGCCTCCTCTCATTTGTAAATTTCTAATGTTCTTATGGCACTTCTGCAAGAACGGAGAAGACAATTCAAATCTGGGTTTTAGGTGGTAAATGGAGGATTAGTACAGTCCTGTAAGATGGTACAGAGACTCCAAAGCCCTGACCTCTCACGGCCTTGCAGGTGTACGGGCCACCCGGACCTCCCGGGTCTCAAGGGTCCCCAGGACCTCAAGGTCCCGTCGGTCCTATGGTGAGTATGAACAGCAAGTTCACTATGCTCTCTGCTGTAAGGACCAATTGAGGGAGTTTCATGACTATTTATGCATTTTTACTTATTTTGCCGATGACTCCAGGGTTCCCTGCACATGTATACATGCATGGTGCATGGTGTTCATGCACAATCTGGATATTCATATTGTAAAGGCACTTGTGGGACATGTTAAAGTTGGTTAGCGGTTTTTTGATATGTCTGGATGTCATCTTCATCTTGGCAACCTTCTTTAATCCATTTCTGTGCATTCCAGGGGCCTCCAGGACTGTTGGGTCTGAAGGTAAGAGATGATGGCAGCCCAATCTGTGCTGTATAATTGATGTCAAGACACATCTGTGCTTTTGTCCATTCATTTTATGACATATCGAAAGTCTACTTTTGTTTTGTCTACATGCAGAACTCAAAGAGGCTCTATTTTATGTGCTCCAGGGGGAGCCTGGCATTGGCATGAAGGGAGAGAAGGGAGGACCTGGGCTGAAGGGAGACAAGGGGGACAGAGGACACCTAGGATTGCCTGTGAGTATTGACCCTGTATGCCTCTGCTTCCGCTAGGCTGCTTTATGGACTATTAACAATGCGAGTGCCCCTTAGCAGTAAGCTAAGACACAGCTAACTGCCTGTGCTGTCTGTTGTACCTTATTTTGTACCTAGAACTTGAGAACCCAGGTAATTAATGAGCTTGCATAGTTATTTGCCAAAGATGTTGATAATGAAAATTAAGCCCATTTTATTCCTCACTGGCTAATTAAAGTTCATTCATTCAGAGTTTTGGGCTCCAGCAGGACTTTTCTCTGCTTCTCTTGATTCAGAGAGCAGTTTCAGAGCTGATAATTTGCTGCCGGTCTTCTAAAACTTCCAGAATACTACTGCAACTCCACCATGAGTGTAGTGACAAAACAATTAACCAACTGAAAGTGACCTTGCATGCATTTCAGCTCCTCCCAGAAAACATACTAAATCTACACTCTGAAGTACTCAATACACGTGATTCTATTTGATGGTCACCCAAGATGTGGTGACTTAAAGGCAGATGTGAGGAAATATGTGGCATTTAATTTCATTTCCTTAGCCTTGTGTAAAATGTAGATGTTTCATCTTGACATGCTGTATGCTCCTGGTGGGGCCCTTTCTGTTAATGTGTGGTTTATCTGTGCATTGTCAAAGGTCATTGATCAATTAAAAGTAACTCCATCAATGGTACAGTAACTCCTTTTGATGTAAAACAAAACCAATCTATCAGATACCGTTGAACCTTTTCACCGCTACTGGATTACAGTTTATCCTGTTAACTGACGGTAAAACTAAACCGATTGTTAAAACTAAAGCTTCAGCTTTCTTAATTGGTCCTTACTGTTTTAAACATGCCAGCAATATTATGATAGTATGCAGTAATTTATTGTTTCTTTTTTTTTTTTCATAAAAAATTTCCTGTCAAATTTCACACAACCAGCTGCTGTTTATGCTTATGTAGAACACAACACTTTCTGTCAATTTTAAATGAACATGTACACCTTTCAAAAGGAGTTACTGTTGGTTTTTCTCATCACCAATATGCAGTCCTGGTCACATAATCAGGAGGTGTTTGTAAGTTCTACCAGTCACTGCTTCACTCACCCCTACCCACACACCCCCTCCCCCCACCCCACCATCTCTCCTGTCTAACTCTTTACACACTGTCCAGGGGGCTCATGGTTTAGACGGAAAGCCTGGTCCAGTGGTGAGTGGCTCACATCCCCGCCCCCCCACCTTCCCATGCCCCCACCCTGCTTCTGCCTATCTGCCTGCCTGTCTACATGCATGCAGTCAGTCGTTATGCCCGTGTGTCTGCCTGTTCATCTACATGCATGTCTCTCAGCCTGCTCTCTCCTGCACTTGGGCCTCTTCTCCTGCAGAGAGGCCCACTCCTCTGACCCCCTTGGGGGAGACCTGGTGCAGACACCCATTCAGTCTGCCCCAGCATGGGCAACACTGGTCCCACACTGAGTCACGTGTTTGCCCACATTCAAACATTGGGCAGTAATTTGAACATTATGACTTGTAAGTTGGAAACAGCAATTGTATGTGGAGGTTGTCCATGCATTTTCGGAGGTGGTGTGCTGTGGCTGAGCTCCCAGACATCACCTTCAGCCAAAGCCAAAACCTTAGACTTGTCAGGTGGGTATGTCAAACACAGCACGTGAATCAGAGTGAAATCTCCTAATGCAGATATTCTGTGTCATTGTAAATTCTTTCCATTGTTATGAAACAGTGAAGCATGCTGGGAAACGACTGCATGATACAATATATCTATATGTCAGTGTTATATGTATATATTTGCCTGAGGTTAAAGGCTGGTAATCAGCTGTCAGAATGAGAAGAGAATATGATAGTATAAGTGTCATGGGTAACACTTTACTCAAGGCCATGTTTTTAGTCATTTCCAATAGAAAGCATTCTTAATTCTTATACAAACCATTTTAATGCATTATAAAGGTATCCATAGTACATTATTCATGAGTGCTGCCTAAGGCAATCATAATGTGCAATAAATATGGCTATAATGTGTTATGCCTTGTTATAAATATTTATAGCCATGTTTATAATACTTTATGAATGGATTGCTATTTGTTATGAATGTGTTTATAAATTCCTCAAAACATGGCTTTAAGTAACATGCTAATGTGTCATGTTTAAAGTTCATCAGCGTAAGAAGGCTGGCGTTCTTGAAAATGGCATAAATTAAAACACACCAATTAAGAAATTCTCCTCTGTTCAGTTTCCCCCTCTGATTCTAGGGTATAATAAGCTTGTTCCCATTTAACCAAAGTTTACTTTACATTTAAGGTGATTGATGGTTCTGTTTCACTTCAAAGGGTCTGACTGGACCAGTGGGCATTCAAGGGCCAGCAGGACCAAAAGGTGTAAAGGTGGGCATGTGAGAGTTGTTAAATAAGCATGAATCAGAAGCATGTATCAGCCTAAGCTGTGAGGGATGCAAGTTACTTATTTTTTTGCAAAACAAAAACTATGATCCAGCAGGCAGTATACTATACCTTTATAATCAGCAGTATAGCTGGATGTAATGCTTAAGCAATATTTGTTGAGCACTCCCATCATTTATTTGTTGTTACTGGTTGGCAGTACGGATAATGCATGGCAGTGTGTGGGTTAGGGTTTGTCTGTGATCAGAATGTCGCTGGTTCAAATCCTGTGGCCATTGTTTGGTTCCTGAGCAAGGCCCTTAACCCCAACTGCTCCAGGGAGCCCAATGCTGGCTGCCCCAGCCTGTTGATCCCCAAGCTCTGATAGTATCTGTATGTGTCTGTGTGTCTCATGAAGAGCAAGGCAGGTCAGGTGAAAACACTATTTACCAATGGGAATGAATATAATATCATTATTCGCGATGTCCTTTTTTTCTTGACGTAGGGAGACAAAGGAGATTCAGGCATGCCAGGACCAAGCGGCCTACAGGGCATCCCTGTAAGTATGTCCAGCCGCTCGACGTAATGCAGGCTTTCATGCATCTTCCTGTCCAGCTGTGTCGGGGTGGGCTGTCCCTCCAGTGCACAGAGGATGCGAAGCACTCAGACTGGGGTACAGTGACGGGCAGCTCTGCTTATCATTTCAGACTCTCTGTAAACATGTTGTTAGCAGGGAGAGCAAACTGAGAAGAAAATGAGAGGAAGTGATTTCCGTACACAAGTAGTACAGAGACACAAGCAGGGATACAGAAGGCAAACATTACTGTGCTAAGAAACAGTGTCCTTATGACTAATGCACTGTCATAGTCTGTGCATTAGAACCAATAAACAGTTTAACATCTCCCTGTTTTCCACTGCGTTCAAGGGTTCAGTAGGACCACAAGGACTGAAAGGCAATCGGGTAAGATAACTCATTTTTGTAATTGGTTTGCAATCGTTACTGTATAATACCGAGGGAATTTTCCTGGAGTTCAAAGTAAACATTATTTGAAGCCAAAAAACAAATTTATTTAGAAATAAAAATATTAGAGTTTGAAAAAAACGAGCATATTAAAGTGAAGGGCAGGTGCTGTAATCCCCCATGCTCCTGGCCGGTGCTGTAATCCCCCATGCTCCTGGCCGGTGCTGTAATCCCCCATGCTCCTGGCCGGTGCTGGCTGTCTGGGAAAGCTTTAGTGTGGCTTCTCAGGTAGAGGCATGTTCTTTGTGCTTCACACACAGCAGGAACGCCTGGATGAGCAGTGTAGCTCTGTCATGGCATCTGGGTGTGTTTATCTATCTGAGTAAAAAAGCCACACCCTCTGTATATTTGTGCCATTGCTGCTTCGAAGCATTAGGCATGTGAAAAGGAGCATGGTGGATTCTCTGTTGTCATAGTTTGGTCAATATAAATTAACCAGTATTAAATTTGTTTCAGTTCTTTGTTCAGTACTCCAGGGAAAATTATAGCATGCGTGAAAAGAATTAAATATTAGTTGTTTGAAATTCAGTTGTTCTGTAATTCATGTGTTTTGAATGATTAATGACCTTCCTGTTCTTGCCTTCTGTAAGGTGAAACGCATTGTTTTCCAGCAGCTTTTTACTTCAGATTAGCATCAGAGTTAGTCTGAACTCTGCAGAGGCTAAATGAGTGTAAATGATGGAAAGGCGGGGGAGCGCGTCTGTGTGATGAAAGCAACTCTCATTCACTAAGAGCAGCTACTCTTAGAGGATTCAAAAGGCTGATCACTCTTTGATGCTGTGCCAGAAAGCTGAAATACGTAATGTTTGCATGTAGAGTGCAGTGTCCTGCTGACTAAAGAGGACCGTACAGTCAGACCGGATCCCCATCGCCGCCATCCCCTCAATTATAATAAGGGGGGCTAGTCAGCCTCTTTATTGCTAAAATGCTATAAATGATCATGGGACGCAGATGTTCTCCACTTTGCTCCCCTGAGTGTGGTTCACTGTGTCTGTGGACCCTGGCCCAACTCCATTTTGGCTGATATACTTCCTGGCTTATGTTTACCTGACTTTATATCCCGTTTTAAATCCCTTGACGCGTGATGACTGCGTTAAAATTACTCTTTAACCAGCAGAATAACTGGCCTTAACACAATAAAAGCTTGTTTTAAAACAGTTCACCTATATCTCATTGCAGTTAAATAATTAGCTTTGAGAAGTTGTCAGGAAATTAGCCTGAAGATAAGGGCTCCCCCCAGTGGCCATTCCCAACCATGAGATGGGATGTTCCTTTATTTTACACTCATTTAGTTTCAGGTGAACAATCCTACCTTTCAGAAAACATGTGATTTCTCTCTGCTAAGCCTGCACTAGCTCCTGTCATTCCCCCGGGGTGGTGTGTGTCCCATTAACATTGATCTGCACTCTGTCCCACTCTGAAAGTCGAGATATGTCATTGTTTGTCAGAGCAACGTGAACAGCACAAAGTCAAATGTTACTCTTTGCTTATCCAAATATATAACAAAGAAACTATTCATGAAAATGTAGTGGGAATAGTCAACGTATAACAATCTGCTTTTGGACTTATTCTGATTTTGAAGCACCATGCTCCCATGGTGCCTTCTACAGCTTTACTCCAGTACAAATATGCAGGTGGTCATAGAGAGCCATCTCTAGGGCTTCAAGCCTGCTTTTTGGCTCTGTGAAGGAGCGAGCATCTCCTTGACAGTGCTGAAAACTATGCACGACCCTTTGCCGTGTTTACTCTTTGCTGTCTTCCTCTGTTTCCACAGGTCTCCCTCTTCCCCTTCCCCCTGCACCCAATCCTGTGTCTCCTGGCTCCTCGCTGGGTTGCCTTCTCTCCCTCTCACCCCCTGGCCTCCTGCTCCTCTACATTCTAATGCGTAGCCTGGGTTAATCCTCCTCTCCTGCCCTCTCACACCTGTCAGCCCACCATTAATCTCCTCCTCCTCCTCCTCCTCTAAGGCTAGTGTGTAACACTCTCTCAACGCTCCTGCAGATGCTCTGTAAACATTTGTGTGTTGCTGCAGTGGCGTACCCATGCCTCCTGTAAGAAAGCTTAGTGTTGTGAGACCATCATGTAGTGGCTAGCTGTATTTATACCTCTGTTTACTTCCAATAGCCACGCTAGACATTTTAATGTTGTTTTGATCCCCCAAGCCCATGCCTTTGGTGAGAGGATCTGTAATTCAGTTTAGGCAAGGTTCTTTGAGCTCCAGGTTACATGGAAAATATATCTTGAGGTTGACACAAAAAAAGAAGCATTTTCGTGTTGAACTGCCTACTGCCTTGTGAACATGAAAGGGATTTCGTAGTGTTTGTCTATCTGTAATGGAGACGTCCTCATGAACTTGGCAGGAGTAGCTGAGAGCTTGGAGTTCGCTATATATAACCTGGCAGCTGTTTTCGATCAATTACCCAGACATACCACCAGTCCTCACAAATTTGTTTTTTCACTGATTATCCTGGGAAAAGTAGGTAATTGGAAATTTCATTACTTACTGTATTTTCTGTTTCATACAATGCCATTTAATTTTCAAATTTTGTAATCTGATCAAAAATGCACCTAATAATACACAGATGTTGCAGTTGTTCTCTGGCTGTGTCTGTAACTGAAGTTGTTTTTGCCATTTGGAATGCTCTGATTCCTAGACTGAAATGCCGTACTTAATAAATCTGTTGCATTTATTCATTTCTGAAGATGCAGAACTTGGGTTTGAATGAACTTATTAGACTAGATGATGCTGTTATTCAGAGCTGTTTCATGTTTTAGGCTTTAGTTTTACATTGAATATAACAGTTCATTTTATGATCTGTGAATGCAGCTGTTTTTCACAGGGCCTTGACTGTTATTATGTAGGTAATCACTTACGTAGTGCAGCTAGCTAGGTAGCTGGTAACCAGGCAGAGGAATCAGTGACTGAATGGGACAGCAATGAATGTAGCAGAACCCCTCACCAACAGCATGAGGTTCTTTTCCTATTCCTAACTTTCCAGTCCCTTGTCCCTCCCACCCTTGACACTGACAGCTGACCCCTAAATTGCCACTTTCAAAACATTGTGTGCCAAATTCCCACTTTAATAAAGCACATCTATTTTTTAGTTCTTTTTTGTTATTATTTTCTGAAATACCTGAGAGGTCTCTGGGTGTTTTTTGGAAGGAGTGGAGTAGGTGATGGTGCTTCTCGGCGGATCTGCCGATCTGGTCTGGCAGAGCGAGGAGGTCTGAACCCTGTCTTTCTGAATGCACTATCATTTGCAGGGAGAGAGGGGCAAGAAAGGCAACAGGGGGGCCAAAGGGGATAAGGGAGACCAAGGAGCACCTGGATTAGATGCCCCGTGTCCGTTGGTATGTTGAGTATGTGCTCAGTGACAGTTGGAGGCCTAAGATGAAGAGGACCAGTCAGTAAAAGGTTTTCTGTAGTTGGTTACTTGGCTACAGAACCTTCAATTTTCTTGTTATACCATTATAACAGATATAAATAATCTAAATAGATGTTTAGCTAGGTAAATGTTACATGTCCTGGTCTAGGTCAGGCATGGTATAAAAATGCCTGGGGTTCTTGGTGAGAGTTTAATGCCATTAAATAATCTGTTAGTAATTTAGCGTAAACGAAACTCTCTCTCCAACCATATTCAAACAACCCACACATTTTCAGAGCTGGTTTACTGTGGTCTCCTTCCTTTTTGGCCTCTAACTAATCAAACTCTCCCTGAACGGTTGTGGTCCAAAAGGCCTTGTGTTTATTGTACCTTCTGGCCCTGGTTGGACAGCCAGCAGCTGCCGTCATCAGCCTCATTTCCAGGGATACACACGTGCATTTGGATGCAGCGCAGCTCTACAGGACCACGGACCATGACCTAAGGAAGGGGTTCCCTTTCAGGATTAGGACTGAGACTGATGGGAACATGGAAGTGGCATGGGCCCTCAATGCAGTTCTGGGCTCACATAACAGTTTGGGAGAATACATCCATAGGTTGTATAGCCCAGACTACATTTACCACTGCCTATTTTACCGGCTCCAAATTCTGGTTATATTGTGGGTGTTTTCCTGGGAAAAAAGTCTATGGCCTCATCGGAGGTGCAGGTCCTCTATCTGCGCAGCGCTATCACCCTCTAAAACATCCTCTAAAAATATTTCCCCAAGCAAAGCCAAGATTACATGTCCTTGACCTACCTGATGCCCCAACCCTGGCCCTTGTCAGCCTGTTCCTAGCAGTCAGGGGCATCCTGCATGCATAAGTGCGTGTACTGCGCAGGCCTGCCCCCGCGGGATGGGGGGGGGCATGGTGTCCCCCGGTGACCTCTGGATGCCCAGATGTTGACGGTCATTGATTTTGCAAACAGGGATTCCGAGGCTTTAAGGGGGAGAAAGGTGAACCGGGTCTGCCGGGCCTGGACGGGCTGGATGCCCCGTGCCCTGTGGTAGGGTGTCCTCTCCCTTCCCTCTCGCATGGCTTTGTGCCCCTAACCCTTCAGCCCAGGATTGGGGCCAGCAGCTGGGGCTGGGCAGATTCTGATACACTAACATGTCAGCCATACTGTAATTGTTTGTAACGGTTTGTTAAAGCATGCAGAAGTATTTGACCGCAAGTATATTGTCATGTGTTTAAAATATGGTAAACCCAGCCCTGACTGTTGCTATCACACATGGGTAAAGTTTGCTATGGCCACACTAAACAATTTGCTGGTGCTAATTTCCCCAGTATTCCCCCTTTGTTACTTATGTCCTTGGTTTGTTCAGCTCTTTGACATCTCACTGAACCATACTAATCCAATTAAAGTTCAATGGGCCTCATTCACCAACCGTTCTTATGAACAAATTTGTTCTTAAACCCCACGTACACACTTTTTTAATGAAGATTCTGACCTATTTATAATTCGCATGATTGCTGTTACTACCATGAAAATAATTTTTACACTTTAAAATTATTTTTTATATTTTACTTTTATACATTATTAGAATTAAAGATTTACTTTTATATATTAAAATACTATAATTTTATGAACTGTAAACTGAACAAAACTGCTTGAACCAATTATTTTGAACAAACTATCATTACTCAAATGTGCGTACAAATGGTCTTGACTGTGCGTAGATTCCCTTCTTAGCTAAGAACAAATTCAGATAAGGAAACATTGGTGAATGTCAGAATCTTTGTAAAAAAAAAGTGTGTACGTGGGGTTTAAGAACAAATTTGTTCATAAGAACAGTTGATAAATGAGGCCCAATGAGTACAAGTCATTCTTATAAATATCTGATTTAAAGGAAACCACGTCTGTACACAGCTGACCTACTACATTGCAAAAATGCCACTTCACTGCATGCTCACTGTCTAAAAAGGAATTAAACTTGTGTTGTACCCAACACAAACTAACAGTAGGGAGAAGACAGCCAAACCTTGAGGAGAAATATCTCCAAGCTCTTCAGTAATATGAATGCATTGAAGAAGCAAACGGTTAATATCCCTCAGCGTCATGTGTGTGAATCCATCACTAACAGACACCCCTGTGTCCTGCCCGGCTTCCGGCCCACTACCCACCTTTATCACTTGTGCCTCTTGGCATCACCTAGACAACGTGCTATCAACTTCTCTTTGCGGTCACCCTCATACCTGGGTCGTGGGGTACACAGCTTGGCATGCTGGGAAATTCCCCGGAAGCTGATGTGGAGGGGTGTGAAGAGGGAATCCCGTATGGGCCAAAGAAGCAGCTCGGTTGGTATTGATCCAACAGTGAAGGATGGTGGGCATTGGAGGTAGTGATGAGACAAACAGCATTCCACCTGTTCGAGGGCCACTGTACTGCTCCATCCCAGTGGTCATTGTGGGATATACTCAAAAGAACCTCAGGGGTACAAGACACTGAGTGATAATCGGCCGATTTTAGGGGTCTTACATGTTACACTCTAGTCGGTAAACCCCAACGATACAGCACATTTTAAACCTTGTACATGAAATACAGCAGCCATGGCTAACTTTGATTCCTTGAACGCAGCACATCTTCTCTCAGGTCCACCATGGGCTTTTACCATGAACTTGATTGCATGCTGTCCTGACATTTGGTATGAGCATAGATCACAACACCTGCTCACTTGATCACCTGCTCACTTGTTCACTTGTGTCTTATCTCTTTGCCAGGGTGATGATGGCTTGCCAGTTCCAGGCTGTTGGAATAAAGTAAGTGGAATACAGCTTTTTTGATTGCTTCAGCCTTCTTGTGGAGTTTACAACAGCATGCATATGCAGTCTGCCCTTTGACCCCACCCACTGTATATAAACCCATCTTGTCATTATATATCGTAAAAATTGTACAATGGATATTTTTAATGCTTGCATCTTACTGAGTCATTGCCTATGACTTTATGAATGATACATTTTTGATCTCATGACTAACTTGTGAAGGGCATGGATTAATCTTTTTTGTATTTTTTTTTTTTGCAGTGATTCTTATCCCACTCTGGCATGTGTAATTGTACATAGAATATTTATTTTTGTACTTTTTAATGTGCTTTTTTTAAGGGACTAAAACAAGAAAAAAAAATATGCAAAATTTTTGTACAGACGGTTTATTTTTAATAACTGACCATTTATGTAATGGATTTTTTTGCCTCTGCAATATTTTAATTTGTTTAAGAAGTATACTGTTACTGCATTTGCATGATATTTGTGCATAATGTGAAGGGACATTGCCTATTAATTTATTGGATTATAATGTTTTGTATTAGACCATGCTGCACTGAATTGTGAGGCTGGAAACATGGAGTTTGGGCAGTTCAAAGTTCCTAATTAATTATTCATGAAACTCGTATATAAATTGGTCAAAAGATGAAGTGAAAAATGTTGGCACTTCACGTAGTACATCTATTTTCTGAAACAAATTAATCAAATTAATGTTTTAGACAGCATGCCCCCCCCCAAGAATAATAATACCCCTCCCAGAATGACAGTACTTCTCTCAAGATGCCAGTACCCCTCCCAGCATACTCACTGGTGTAAAAAGGGGAGCTTCCAGACAGCTGTGCTATGTGGGTCTCCTGTAACCGAGTCCTTGTTAGTTGCTGCCAGGCCAAGATACTGCTGATTTTGCTTAGAATTTGCACTGGTAACTTGGGTAAAATGTTCGCTCTCTATGTATCTTTTTAAGGGTTTTAGAGCCAAAAACCAAACCAAAGTTAAAGTCATATAATAAAAGTTAGCAGTTAGCGGTTATCGTTAGCTTCCACTAAATATTTTAATGGCTTAAGTGTTATTAAATTACTCTTTGCAGCTACCATATACGTTGATATCAAAGCTAACTTTGCTGTGCCCTCCACTGCTGGTAAGCATACATAGTAGAGTATTATACAGTAGCGTGCTATACAACAGATGACCTTTGACCGAATGAGAATATTATTCCAAACCTTTCATGAATTTCATATTAAGTATTGGCCTGTTTTGCAATAAAAAATCTTATATTCTGGTAAAGATTTTAATTAAGATGTCCCCAACTCTTTAACAGAAGTAGTAAGGTTAAAGTTGAAAATTCATGTCAGCCTGTACTACACTGACTCTGGGAGTGTGGTACCGTTACAGCCTTCTGAGTTCATTTTCAGCTTCAGCTTGATATATCATCTTTTTGTCTTGGTAGAGTGTAAATACCTTATGGCATCTCCTGCCAGATTATATATAGCGCATCTTACTGCTTCCTAACACTCACACGCTCCTCTTATATTGTTTTTCATGATGATAAACCTTAATGCTGCTCGCTGTGAGGCAGGCTGCTGCAACAGCTTTCGTGCTACTATGTCCTAGTTTACCTCATTGAATTGTTGATATTTAAAAGTCAGAGTAGGCCTGTTCATTGTTGAGTCCTTCTTCAGATGAATACACAGTAGTGGTATTGAATGATACTTCCATTAGCTATGTTTCTTCACTGTGTAACCATCGCCGGCCACTTCACCCAGTGCTGGATTGCAGAATAATCGCCCCATGGGGTAACCTGTGCTCAGCCACTGCCATTCATTTGCTGTAAAGACACGGACATCATCATCGCATCGAGGCAGAACTTACTTGCAGAAGCATGGAGCACGTTGGTGAGAAAGACTTACCTGGCTCTGGACCGAACCTTGGCTTACTCACCTTTTCCTTTTTTTGACGGCACAGTGCTTTCAGCTCCTCCATGGAATAAAAGTCTTTGTGGTGAAGCGCTTCCTAATGTCAGTCTTTGCTATTAGCTGTACAAACCTTACTTTGTATTTGCAAATGGCTATCTGCCGTACACCACTTCTTCCTGAAATATTTCTATGTGTGATGAGATCGCAGATTAGCTTGGGTGTAAACACGTTGTCAATGTTTTGTTCATAGAGCAGTTTAACACATTCAGTATTTTTTTGATTAAACCTGGTAATTTGTACTGGACTCTTGTCATATGAGTCTTCAGAAGTTAATTAAATTTTATCTTGAAAATTGTGTGTGATTTAATTTTGGCTCGGCACTGTTTTAAGTTAACCGTATTTCACTTAACCGCATGCACTGCACCCGACTGACGTGTTTGAATGAGTTGCATAAACCATATTTAATAGCTCAGAGGAAAGCTTACCTTTGACAAATTGGCAAATAAAAATAAATAATCCTTCATATAGACACTCAGCTCTGTCACTGAAGGCTTATTAAATATCTGTGAACATCCATGAAGTATAAAATAAAAGTCACTTTTTTTCAAACATTTTTATTCTCGTATAAACATAAACAACGGCTGAGCTTTCCTCTAGTGTTACTTTTTTTAATGCACTACTACTGTTGAACGAATTTTTTTATCATCAAAAGGGTCAGAATCCTTTTCAACTGGCCAAGAAGTAAGAGCGGATGGAGAATTTCTTGAAGATGTCTTGCACAGAAGCCATATAAGGAAACTTGAAGAAATCATAAGGTATCTTTGAGTTTGTGCAGATTTTCCACTGTGCGGGAGCTTTTGACAAGCAGCCTGGAATGCAGGATATCTCCAGATGGGGGCAGCAGTGAGAACACTGACTTCAGCATCACCAAAGAAAAAAGCCAGGAAATCCCTGTACTGATTTTTTTCCTTGAAGACATCACACACAGAGAGCAACTGGGTTTTGGGTTACAAATTTGTTCCTAGAGTTTTGTACACCCTTTGTATTGCTTTTTTAAATTTTTATTTTTATTCACTATGTGAAAGGAACATTGACTTTTTATAGTGTACTTTCCTGTTTGTGTTTATCCAACAGTAAAGACTGTAATCCGACAGTTCAGAGCAGCTCACTGAACAAGCAGATGTCACCTTGGATGCTCAAATGTTTCCACCTGAAAAGTGCTTTGATGATTCCTAACCTAATAATCTGCTATGTCCAACTGGCCTGGCAAATGCAGTTGTCAAGTCACTTGTTTAACTATTTACTGACTGACAACAATACCCATACAACAGAAAAATATGACCATATGCAGATATACTGTACAGCTTCAGCCATAACATTTATGTACATGGATAGGTACACCAGTTTCACAGAATCAGTTTCCACATATATAATGTTCTCCCCAGTTTTCTATTGATTTATTAGCTGTGCCCTGTATGTGGTGTTATGCAAGAGCCACTCATTTAAATTAAGCAGCTAAACTTGGTATGATCCATTCTGACATGCCCGTCTTATAGTCATAGGCTTAACTGCATTACTGTATCAGTTTAAATATTGATGTCCTGATGCCATCAACCATATGGACATACAGTAGATACTGTTTTCATGCTTCTCTCTCAGATATACACAGGACTTTTATTCTGATATGAATGTATAAGCAACAGTGTGCTCCTAGTTGATGCATCGTTAATCAGCACCTTTGTCATGCCTGTTTGGATAATGTGACCTACAATTCACCATTTCCCAGCCCTTCTATGGCTTTGTAAGACTGGTACTCTACCTCTGTAGTGGGGGTCCAGCTGGGTGTGTTGAGTCAGATGAGCTAGTGGGACATTTCAAACAATTTGAGCCATTTCATAGCACAATACCATGCCAGATATGTGGTGCTGAGGCCTACATCCAATTGAATGTCTGAAGACTGCGATAAACAGCGTTATCTGGGAGATCATGTTCACTTCAGGTGTTAAGGAACTGGTGCCACCAATATTATTCCATTTCTTCAACCTGTTTCCTCTGGTTATAATGATACATGTGTTACTACTTAAATGCCGGTGAAGCTCACAATATTAATTTGAGTCATGTTATGTTCCCTCTGTCTCAAGCTGAAAAGAGGTTGCAGTGGTATTGTACCAGAATTTTTTAGGACAAGTGTCCATTCTGACCTTATAGTATAACAGAATAGATTAAAGTAATTGAAACTCCTTAGGAACAAGCCATTGATACATTATTAAAATGACTGGCCAGAGTTCTTCACCAGACTTAACTGTCAACTTCCCACAATCTGCCAGTTTTTGCCTGGAAAATGTTTTCCATAGAAGCATTCCTGATCAACTGTTCTTTGAACCTTCTTGAAGGACTTACCAAAGTGCATATCATTATTTATATTAATACCATAGTGATACAGATATAAGAATGGAAAATACTATGTTGTGCGTTGTTAGGATGCCTTTTCCTCGATGAATGTTTGTTGTTGTCTTAGCAGAATATGTAGAAATGTTCATTATTCAGCTATTAACCGTAACTAGGAAAAGGACGAGGTAGACGTGGGTACAACTGTATCGCCCTTTTCTTGGAACAACAGTATCTGCTGGACGGTACCGGGTGGGAGAAGGCTTACAAGCAGAACTGGAGGTGAGGCTTCAAACCCTGCAGTCACATGTTGTGAGGTTCTGTCGCCTGTATCCCATGAAAAGTTCTGCTTGTCAATCTCCATATTTCCAAATATATTCAACCAAATGCATGTAGTATACAGTAACTGAGAAACCTTACTGCACGACTGAATCTTCTATACCAAATGCTACATTGCTACAAGCATTTAGGCTTTTTTTATTAACTAAATTTATTAAATTATTATTAATTTGTACATCTACAGTACAAATGTCTCATTCAACATCCAGCTCTACCACATAGATTATAGTACAGCTATTGTTTATGGGACTGATATGGTTTATAGTGTAATTGAACAGTAAGATTTAGCTTATTAGCTGTCACATCTGTATTAGAGGGACCCTTTTGAGCTGTTGAAAGCAGAAATGCAATACATTCAGTAGTGGCCTGATTTTGGTTTTATACAGTTTTATAAACTTGATTGCATCTGGAGATAATCATTTGTAATGCAGATTTACAAAAATACAAATAATTCAAATGTTCTCTTGTAACGAATGTGTGTTGGACAGGGCTAGCTGACAAATGAATGGCCAATCAAAACTTTTAAGTCATTTTTTTTTTTTTGTTTCTGGCCTATTATTTGCATAAAACACCCCATACAGAATGTCAGATCTATGTCCTTTTCTTTTTTAAATGTAGGTTCCTTTTTTTACCTTTTCATTCAGAAGTCTTTCACCTCAGATCAAATGACAAAGGGGCTGTTTTGCAGTTGTAGTTTTTACAATGTCAATATGTTTTTTGAAAGAATTTGGAACTGAATCGACTCAAAATACACCATGTATGTATTTTTTTTATTTTGTATTACTTTTTTGTGATTTTTTGATTTTATATTTATAGTGTGCTCTCTATAATGTAGTGAATCTCAAAACTCAAGAATGCTATTTGACTTTTTTTAGACAATAATTTAGTAGCTAATCCGGAATTGGTGCTTTTTGTGTGTCTATTAGGCCATCCTTACACTTGGTTTTAAAATGCATCTTAAGCAATCAGATCATAAACAGGCAGCTAAGACACTCTGCTGTTTACACTTGAGTCTATCAGGTGTCTCCAAGGCATCCAGGTGACCACCTGTGTTATGATTTAGTTACTGCTCTGCGCACAATTATTCTGACATCCTTGTCGGTGACTCATTTATCTTTACACTAAAAAGATACATGGTGAAATGCATCCCAGATCGCCTCAGAAACTGGTTTGAGTGATTAGATCACAATGTGTCTTGGTCGTCATTTATACGTGTTGTACTTAGGACTGTCCACTTGTGTTCTGAATTAAGACACATTTTTAAACCAAGTGTAAACAGGGCCTCAGATATCTGGAACTAACTGCAACTTAAATTTCATTATAAAAAATGTAAAAATAATTTTACAATATATTTTTTGAAGAATAAAATGTACTGATTGTCCATTACCTGTTTAAAAATGTTCACGCTCATAAATTTTGCGGTTGAGTTTCCTTTAGATAGAGAGCGCACTGATTTTATCTTATCTGGAATTATCTGTACCACATACATAAATTATGTAATATGCCGTATTTATGCAACTGAATTATACTTTACAGCACAGGGTTTGCATTCTGCTTTCTATGAATTTTATATCACCTTATGAAAGGTATTTGTTTATCCTGTCATATCAAAGACAGCATACTGTATACTGTTTGAACATAACTTTTTTAATCTTAAATATAAAACCTTATTTACTGTCTAGCGATCAAGGTGTATCTTATTCTAAACGCGTGTGATACTTCGTATACATTTTTTTTCCAAATGACTACCTGAGAACAGATTTGAGGGCATTCATTTAACGTCAGTGCGTTGGCATTTCAACGCACGGTGTGATGACCTGCATGCTGATCGATGCTGTTATCGAATGCTGTCCATTGCATTTACCAAAAGCACACTGCCAACGTGTATTAATATTGTTATTTAATCAAAAATGTTTTTAAAACTGTAGGACATGCTTATCTATAGCCTACTCCGGTGATTTCATTATTAAGCCAATCCGTGTAGTTTCCTTTTGCTGGTTTGTCTATTTGAAATTAGCGGAAAATAACTTGAGGTTTAAATTACGTTTTTTCCGATGTGACAGAAGCAGCATCGTTAAGGCTGAACTGGTGAAATTCTTCTGGAGTTTTCTTTTTAAATTTACTTTGTAGACAAATATTGTCTGCACAGTTCTTTGTTGATTTAGTTTAACGAATCAAGTGTAAATATATGTATAGATATTTTTTCCAGAAATGTCTTTTTTTTTATTTACCGAGGGCAGCTGAAATGGTTATGTGCCAACGACTGACTGTAAAAAAATATCTATTAAAATAATCTATTGGCAATTAATAAGTACTTGTATAATTCTGTATGTGTTACCAAACGATTACGCCTCACATGTTGTAAATAAAAGGGCAAAAAATGTTTACAAGAAGTTAAGAGATTTTCAGAAGCCAATTAGGCACGTGTACGTGTTAGCCGGGCACCTGTGCCACACTCCACGGTCGCCGCTAGAGGCTGCTAATTCTCTTGAGGGCTGTGTTTTCGTCTTTCGGTCAAATGTAATGCAGTCGCCTGTATTACTGCCATATGAGCGGTTTATACTTTTACGGGTGGAAACGGAGAGCAGCTCTGTGTCCTTCATCGCACGTCACTCAGCATCCTCCCGCTAAACGAATCGGAGCTGAGCTCCGGAATTTCCTCTAGGCTTCAAAACGCGCACCGTCGACTTGTAAGTGCCTGTATTCACTGCACTTCATCTGGAGTCTAGGGATAGTTTGATTAACAGATCCGGTCAGACCACGATTTTAAATTAAACTTTTCGTTATAAAGTTATTACATAAATAGTATTTGAGTGTTTTGTTTATTTATGTTACCTTGATGTTGTTCGATATCAATAGATTGACTAAGCATGAGTATATTATTATTATTGTCATCATTATTATTATAGAACATTTTAAAAAGTGTCAAAGACAGTAGCATACAGAAAGCAGTTTCAGTTCCACTAATAGTTATGTTTTTCACCTTCCTTGGATATGCAAGGTTAATTTATATGATTTTGTGTCTTATGTCCCTATTTTTATCGGTGTATTTGCATGAATTCCCCTTTTTCTCTCGGTTCGGACTTCTGTCTGTAGGCGTTGTGGAAACAGGATATGCAACTGTTTCTCTGTGTGAGGCGGGGGTTAAGGAGTATAAAAAACTTACTGTAAGATGGCTAATGGGTCAAAGATCACACATTCACCCTCTCACTTACGCTCACCTCACAGGCAGGGGGGAATAACCTCGCCTACTGAATGAGCAGCAGCATTTGGGCTGTCTGCTTGCTAAGTATGAAAAAACAAATTATTTATCAAGATGTCTGGGATCATGGTTATATTTAATGTCTGCATATAACAGTGGGAATTAATTGAATTGTATGGAAGATGTGTCGTGTTTTTCCCGTAACCAGAGGGAGAAAAAGCACCTTCCTATGGTGGTCGGCCAACAACAGGTCATGGGTAATGGTTCAATGAAAACCCCACGGCTGGAGGGGAGCTGCCTGTCGTCAGGCCTCAAGCCCCCGCCCCTGTGGGAGACTGTGGAGCCTCTGAGGGCCCGTATTGTCCACCTGGAGGAGGAACTTAGCAACCGGGAACAGGAGCTTCGGGCACGGGACGGGCAGCTGTGGGCTCTGCAGGCGGAGCTGGCGGCGCGGCTGGCCCAGGTGCACAAGCTGCAGGATGCTTTGGACAGTCGGGCGCCGGGCAGCTCGCCGTCCACACAGCCCCACTCCAGCCACCGCTTGCTCAGCGTCATCAACCAGGGCCCTGCGCGCTTCCACCACGTCGCTGTGGAGGTGCACCGCCGCCTGCGGGCTAAGGAGGGCGTGTCAGCGGAGCCCACGTCGGGCCACTACTGTGCTGAGGCCCAGGTGCAGCCCTGCTCCCTGGAGAGGGTCCGCAAGAACTCCAGGTGAGGAAGTAGCCTAATTCCCAGGATTCTCCCATTGCTCAGGACCTTTCAGGTGTCCATATTTCCGGTGTCACTTTTATTGCCTTTCATTCACCTTAGCATCCTCAGTCAGGAAACCCTGCGCTGCCTGTGGCCTTATTGCTTTTCGCTCAACCTCTTTCAGTCCCAGGAAAACACAGGCCTTTGTCGAGACTCCAGCAGCCAAGAAATGCTGTATGAAAGCTCACATTAACATAATACACCCACAGAAGGGGAAAGACCGAGAATGAGACAAAAGGTATCCCATCTATATGGATGGGCAAGATAATTACGGCTTTAATTAACAAGGTATTCACTGCCTGTGTATGGCTCTGGTTGGCTAATTCATTCATAAGTTCCATTTTAGGTCAACAAATAGCCCCTCCTCCTTTTAGATGTGCAAATAGGAAGTGCTACATTTCAGGAAAAGAGCATGAAAAACACGCTGCCTTACATACACCAAATACCTTTCATTATACTTCACCAAGGAGACGAAGTAGACAGGGTTAAAATTCTCTATATTTATACAGATTCGTATAATTAGTTTGCCTTTTATGTACGATTTAACCCATGGCAAACATAATTTGCAATAGCATAATTTTTCCTATACATCAATTAATTGTTGTCATTTCTAAAACCTGTAAACAAATCAAATTCATTCAAACTCATACTGTTCTGTTGTTAACATATTTGAGACATTGTGAAACATTTGCTCAAGATATGGTAAAGATAACACCAAATTTATGGAAATATGAATTTGCGCAGAGAGTGAATGGGATGGATCCCAGTACGAGGCCAAATTGGCCTCTGTAAGAGTAGAACAAGGAGTGTGGTCGAACGGACATTCTCGTAAATGCTGGCATAAATCCGCCTTGATGAAGCCGATCAAAAGTCTTCTTTCACGCAGCCCATCACTGTGACTACCAGCTGGATACCAGGACATGTCAGGGGCAGCTGCTCAGCGCCTCTCTGATGATGTGTGTGCAGTGATTCAGCCCCGCCCCTCTTTGTGTGAAGGTCACGCCCACAGCCAGACTCACAGGCATTTCACTGTCACACTGCTGAAAGCCCTCTTTTTGTGCTGCTAATCTGTAACGTCAGACATTCCAGGGACACCGAATAGTGATTTTTTTTATGTGACTGTATTGTGCTGATGTTGAGGTCAACTAGGGAGAACTTGGCATTTTCAGATTTTCACAATTTGGAAAAATAAATTGTATTGAGTTGTAACCTCTGAGCAGATTTTGTGGTACAGTGTAGAACAAACATACCATAAGTGTAAAATATCATACCAGAGAGGGGTCTGTCTAATTCTGGAATCGCTTGGTTGGACTTCAACATTGTCATAATCACCCTCTCTCAGGATGCTGCCCTGCCTCAATGGACTGGGATTGGGAAGCAAAAACACACATAAACCTGATTATTATGGATTATTTGATACCTCAGCTATAGTGTGAATGACTGGGGTGGGTTGGTTAGTCAGTACGTTTACATGCACATTAAGAAAATAAAAATGATTGTGTTAGACCCATTTAGTAAATGTGAACATGTTAGTCCAACTGAAATCATACCAAATCAATCTTCTGAAAGTAAGCTGTGCAAATTTCAAAACATCTTTGACAAATCACTTTGTACACAATTTATTTGTTCCAGAATTTGTGCAGAACATTAATTATTAT
>JAABNY020000063.1:17927164-17971053 GCA_015164015.2 Brevimyrus niger | reverse complement strand
TGCCTGTGTTTGCAATGCAAACTGATACTTATCAAGCAGCCTGAATATTACATTAATTTCCCCGGAGCCACACAATGAGAGCGTGGATGGGAAGAAGACAGACGGCCGCATTTCCCTGCTGCATTCATTTACTGGATTCGTAAAGTGAGGACAATCATGGTGTGGACATATTCCTACTGATTTCAAAAAATATTCCAGCATTTAAAAAAATTATTTACAATCTTGTCAAATGAGCTGGAGCTGAGTGAGATATAGAGTGTTGTCCTTTTTTTATTTCTTTTCCGTTTGTACTGTAGTGCTCTCAGAGCCATCAAAGAAACTAAAGGCGCTCTATCACCGCACCAAGTACTTTCAATATGAAACTCTTGGCACTTTCACTTTTGCAGTGACTTCGGGTTGAGTACCAGTACCAAGAGTTCCAATACTGAAAGTGCAGAACCAGCTGGGGGTATTTCTCTGGTTCTTTGATACTGCTGGGGTGGGAAGCTTTCTTTGTTGATCGATTAAGCGAATGGCCTGCCCTGAACTGAAACAGTATAAACAGTTGCAAACTCAGAAAATAATGATGAACAAAGTAAAAAATGTGATTTGCTCATAACATCCGGATGACATGAGAAGAAATTAAAAAGTATTTTGTTGAATATTTTAATTAATGAAATCAATTGATGTGATTTTCTTATAAATATAGTGATGTAATTTGTTGCAATAAATATTTGGGTATTTAAAAAGACAAAAAAGGAGTTCATACATTTTTCACAAACCCATCTTTGAGTGATTTAAACAGCAAGCATGGAAATCCTTATGATTGTCTCAGAAAACACCTGTAGTGCTCATGCAAAAACAGTGGAGGTAAAACTTTAAACTCATTTTTAAACACGAGAATCTTTAAAAGGAATAATAATTAAAATGGCAAAGCTTGCTAAGTTTTTCTTTTCCTATGACAGACTAACAGAGTTAAATATTTTAGGGAAATTTTAACCCCCTGTGTTATTTTGTCTGTACATAATCGAAAGTAAGAAAAAGCTAAGTACTTGAAGTACCAAAAGCATAGTACCTGGTGCAGTGGAAAAACGCCCTAAAAGGGCTTGGGGAAGGACTCCAACTCCAGGAAGGCTGCTCTCACTCACTAGTGTCGCACCCGGATTGTACGATCCTCGTGTGTGCCACGCCCCCTCATTACCTTATGTGTGCTACCCCGAATGTGATCACCTGTTTCCTGTTATTTTGACTTGTGTATTTCAATCCACATTCAAGTATGTTTCCCCAGGTCTGTCATTAACGTGATTTTGCTGTGTGCTTCCCCCGTCTACCTGTCAGGCCTAAATAAAGCTCGGTTTGTCCTATTCACAGCTCTCTCGCTTGCTTTCCCGCTCGCCAGCACGCAGTCATCGCAACTAGGTCTGCTGTAACCATTCACATTGCAAGGTAGCCCTGGAACAATTAAGACCTTTATGGTCCCTCTATTTATCTGCAAAGTTGATTTGGCTGCTCTGTGACTTTCCAAGGCAAAGAGCTGTGTACACAAGGCAAATACAGATCGGACACAAATGAAGAGCCTGGGGATGCTCTGCACAAATATGCCCCGGTCTTTTATCAGCATGACCTACCCAGGGTGCAGCAGGAGGTAGCAGCTGCAGCAGACAGACCAAAGCAAAATAATGCCGCACAAGGCGACTACTGCATCGGAGCCGGCAGAAATCTCCTCACGGCTGCTTGATCTGCAATGAAGAAGTTTTATGAAGGAAACTCATCCCACAGTGGACAGGGATCTGGATTTCAGATTTATAAGGCACTTTGATCTGATTTCTCATATGCATATGGCTTCAAAATGGGTCATAGTCAATGTTTTTGGACCCTTTCAATGTCATGTGTAATGCCCCGAGTCTTCCATGGCACGCTTGGCAGGGAAGCCCATACAATGACGGTCTCTGTTGCAGGCTGTTTCGGACATTTCGGGATGCCAAATATGTGTACATGTTGCTGGAGGTCTGCCTTGGGGGGGAGTTGTGGAGTATCTTAAGAGACGTGTGAGTATGTGCTCTCCCAAGGGCAGGGGGGGGGGATTTACTGTAGGATGGCCAGTAACTCTGCAGAGATGGGCCAATCACAGATACTGATATTATATTCTCAGAAATTATATTCTCAGTAACATGAGTAAACCAAAGTTGTGCTTGAACTATGTTCAAGGGGTTTCTTTGAGGAGTCCACAGCCCGCTTCTGCATTGGCTGTGTTCTGGAGGCATTTGACTACCTCCATGGACAAGGGATTGTCTACCGGGACCTTAAGCCGGAGAACCTGCTGTTGGACCATGAGGGCTATGTGAAAATGGTACTGCTGGTCCAGAGGCAATATTCCGGGGGATGGGGAGAGAGGTGGAGAGGTCTTTGTGACGCTGTATGTTTTACTCCCAGACTGACTTTGGCTTTGCCAAGAAGATTGGACCAGGCAAGAAAACTTGGACCTTTTGCGGAACACCAGAATATGTAGCTCCAGAGGTGATCCTGAACAAGGGGCATGACTTTGGGGCAGACTGCTGGTCCTTAGGCATCCTGATCTTTGAGCTACTCACTGGCAGGTAAGGGTGAACTGTGTAGGAGGGTTGAGGATGGTGACATTGAGGTATCAAACTGGTGCGTGTGGTGTTAAGATCATAAGAAATTTACAAAGAGCAGGCAATTCGACCCATCAAGCTGGTTTGGGGAGAACTTAAGTAATAGCTCAGAGTTGTTAAAATGGCAGATTGAAAGGAACCTAGGGTTTTAGCCAGTGCTACACTAGCAGGAAGATTATTCCATACTCTACTACACGCTGTATAAAGAAGTGCTTCCTCAAATTCATTTTAAAATGTTCTCACACTAATTTTTAGTTTTTGTATTTAAACTAATATTGAAATAGCCATTTGGCTGAACAGCATCCACACCTGTTAGAACCTTACAGACCTGAATCATGTCCCCCCTTAGTCTCCTTTGCTCAAGGCTAAACAGATTCAGCTCAGTGAACCTCTCCTCATAAGACATTCCTCTGAGACCAGGAATCATTCTTGTATCCTTATGCTGAACCCTTTCTAAGGCAGCAATGTCCTTCTTAAGGTATGGTGACCAAACCTGCACACAATATTCTAGGTGGGGTCTTACCAAAGAATTGTATAATCATAGCATCACCTCCCTTGACTTAAACTCCACACACCTAGAGATCTTTTTTTTTTGCTTCTCCACACTGGCGAGAGTAGGACATGGAAGCATCAACATAAACACCAAGATCTTTCTCATAATCAGCTACCTTTATTTCAGTGGAACTCATAAAATATATATACTTTACATTTCAGCTTCCTGTATGGATTAACTTACATTTAACTATTTTGAATTTCATGCCAGGTATCAGCCCAGTCGCTAATTAAATCAGATCCCATTATAGCCTCTCTGCTGCTAGATCAGTATCTGCTACACCACCCACCTTGGTGTCGTCTGCAAATGTAACCAGTTTACTGTATGTATTGGTGTCAATATCAATAATGTAAATTAGGAACAGTAGTGGTCCTGAAACTGAACCCTGCGGTACCCCACTATGAACGCAGGCACACTGTGACATTGTGCCTCTGTAGTTCGCTGCTTCCTGTCTGTTAACCAGTTTTTGATCCAAGCTGCTACAGTTCCTAAAATACCTGCAACTTTGAGCTTAAGCAAGAGCCGTTTGTGGGGGACAACATCAAATGCCTTCTGGAAATCTAAGTAAATCACATCGTAGGCCTTTTTGTGATTGATTTCTCCTGTAGCTGAATCCACCCCAGCTGGGGCCAAAAGCCTGTCCACACGATTCGGAAGGTCCTCTACCTGGGCACCAGGCAGGCAAGACACAGTATGGGACCCTCTATCACGGGTGCACACATAACTATCTACACCTCTAATAATTGAATCCCCTACTACCATGGGCTTCCTCTTCCTGGGGGTAGACAGCTCCTTGGTGACCAACAGGGGCGTAGCACCAAATTCTGGGCCCTATGCACAAACAGTGCCCATGCCCTCCACCCCCCCCAAAAAAACAGCCTAGTCACACAAGGCTTCACTGGAACTTGGTTTTATTTGTAGAATGATTGATTAAAAGCTATAACTGGAAATGTCACCAAAGGTAGCCTAACATCATAAGCCTGCATGAAAATTGATCAATTTTGAAACGGTAAAAGAGTTTCACCGCTGTGTTAATTACCATAAATTACCATGCGAATGCGATTTTAATACGCAGAAGTGCAGCTGTTTAGAATGTGAATAGTGAAGGCGGTACTACACGCCCCCCACGCAGGTAAAACAAAGGAAGGTGACATGGTTTACATTTTGCCGATTTAACCTAGTTTTGAAAACTTTAAATACCTCGGACAATGGACGTTTTGAAAAGAAGACAGGTTACAGTTTTAGCCGACGATGCCGTGTAACCCAGGGGGTAAAGCAAGCAAAAAAAAATATTTAGACTTATATATAATATTTAGACATCATATTAAGCTATGTGTAATTCGCGGTGGTATTGAAGTGTTTAATAATCACAGTTAATATAATGTAGGCTATTTGCTTTCACATTTGGGCTCACTTTTCTTAGGAAAAAAGTTTGTAAGCAGTTGCTTTTCCTCATTTCTTTTTCGTTTCTTTCCTGCCTCTCTCTTCTTTTTTGAAAACCGGATTTAGCTGTCTTTGGCATTATCTTCCAGTACGGATTCAGTTTCAGAATGACCGCAATATGGGCGATTTTGATTCGTTCTTTCAGTGAAGGGACGAATCAAAATTGTGTGGCAATCCGGTGCTTGTCCACAGGCACTGTAAGCAAGGACACAATTCAATCCGTCAACCTATTTATTTTCCCACAGTACTGGAAATTTATTATATTTAGTGAAGCTGATATCAGGTTATTTAGCATTTTCTGCAGTAGTATTTTAAATTTCCCAAAATGTGTTTTTTCACTGACAGATACCTGCTGTATAGGGCTGTTGTTTTTAACAGGATATATTTACCGCGGACGTTATGGTTGAGTAGGTTAATATGACTCAAGCCAACTTGGTGTGTTACGGTAAATGCATGATGAGAGTTTCTCACTTATAGCTTCCCTGTATCTTAGGTGTGTGTGAGGAGGGACTCCTGCTCAGCTGGTCACTTCCTTTTCAAATCTTCTGTTTTTATCTGCGGACAGCGCTGTCATCCCACATATGTGCTTCTGCTCTGAGCTGAGCATGCTCTGCATTGCATGCTGGGAGATTACGATGCAAGGTTACCGTACCTACCCCAAGACCCTATCACCCCAGTTATACTGCAGTGCTGCTCATGCAAGACCAGGTGCCTGGCCACGGATCTGGTCTGCCCCAGCATTGCACCCCCGTCCCCATGCTATGTTTGAAATATTGCCTCCTTCAAGAGGGAAAGTCACAGTGATCTGGCAGATACTTACCTAGGCCTGGTGGACCATATGCCCTTCTAGGTCAAATATCAGGCAGCACCACAGGGCTTAACCACACTGTGTGTCACGGGAGGATTTCTGTCCGTGATAAATCTGCTGTTTATTGCGGCCCCCTGCCAATGAGGTCAAACCACGGTAGTGTATCTGGTTTCATGTTTCCTGGGTTTTCTGCACGCTGCTGTGTCATAAATTTTTCTTGCTTATGTTGTGGATCAAATGTCAGTGGAGCATAAACCATCAGACACACTAACACCCCCTTAGTCCCCCATTCACAGGCTCTGACCCCATTAAGATCTATACCATGGTGCTCCATGGCATCGAGAAGGTGGACTTTCCCAAACGGATCAGCAAGCGACCCAGTGACCTCATTCGGAGCCTCTGCAGGTGTGTGGGCCTGTTTGCTTCTCCCCTCGCTGCACCGATCCCACCCTCGTACCACTTAACTACACCAAATGAAATGTATTTTCATAAATGTCCCAGATCTGCATTATTAAAATATGAAAACATTAATAGTATGTTACAAGGCATTTGTTTTTGTAATATGGGCTCTTCATCACGCCTGCTGCATCATCATTCTCGTATCACCATTCTCCTTCATCCTGAATCTGAGCTGTGCATCATGTCAGTCCCTAGTGTGAATTCTGAGCACCCCCCCCCCCCCAAATAACCATAAATGGGTGCCTTTTGTCTATCTCTCACTCTCAGGCTGCACCCTGCGGAGCGCCTGGGCAACAAGAAGAACGGCATCCTGGACATTAAAAAGCAGAAGTTGGTGTCCAGTCTCAGCTTACTCAGTACTGTTTGTTCTTTACTAAATATCAGGATTCAATAGGAGTTCTCTATCACTCACATTATAAAATGTTTTTTAGTGATTTTTTGAGGGGACAGTTCTTAGATAAACTTTCAAATGAGCAGCCTTGTTAATGATCAGGTGTTGAGGCTCTCCTCGGTGATGTCACACGGTGATGTCACGCGGCAACATCCACAAAGCCACTTCAGTGATGTTATCTGCTGGTGCTCATTGTTACTCCTCTTTTAATAGACGTCTTGATGTGCTTCAGCAGTCCTCACTTTGCTCCTCTTTGTTTGCTTTTATTGTTTCTCATGGTGATTGTTTTGTTGATCTCGCTGGCATGGGCAGTCTGAAGGAGCCCAGGAGCTTCAAATATGTGCCTTCCTGCAGGTGGTTCCAAGGTTTTAACTGGGAGGGGCTGAGGACACACAGACTGCCATCACCACTGAAGAGAGAGGTGGGGGGGGGGCACATGCCATTAAATCTGTCAGTGTGGTGCTTCACAGCCACCCAGATGTGATGCTTGATGGCATCTTCAGTAAATATGTGTGTGTAGAATGTGTGACTGAGGGAGCGTTTGGTCGTCACATCTGCTTTCTGTTCATCCCGCTGCAGCTGAGTGGGCCTCTGGACCACAGCCGCTTCGACATCTTCCCCCCAGACCCGGAGGAGCCGGCTGAGGAGTTCTCGGGCTGGGATAAGGAGTTCTGAGGAGCTGTGACTCTCCTGTGGTGTCATGTCACTCAGCTAGACCACATTCTTACGGCCCTGGCATTTTCCATTATCCTCTGCAGCTTGGCACGATGGGCCTCCGTGTCTCATTTGGGAATCCTGTGATCCAAAGGGGTTCATCTCAACAGAAGATCTCAGCCATCATTCCAGATGCTCACTTGACATGGAGTACACATGGCTGCCTTTGCAACAATACAGCAACAAGCCTGGTACGGGGCAGAACATGAAACTGCACTTTGTAAGCAGTATGGCTCTTCCAGGTTTTTGAGCTGTATTTTGTGAAAACAGACACTTATTCTGGCAATGCACTGTAAATGCATGAGATGAGCTCCCACAAGGATTGATTTGGCATGATAAAGAATGATTGGTCTTCAGTTGGTGGGCCCAAGGCCACCGTCCCTTCGAAGAACATGCTAGTAAGTCAGTAATACCCTTCTTTCGGATGCCAACCCTTGCATACACATGCATGGGTTTCTCACTTTGACCGACTTTATTAATCATGTCGACCAGTATCTAGTGTTTGGTATGGGAACATATAATAGTTAATAAGTATTAGTACTTACTTATTGACCCCGTGACCCCTCCTTAAATGAGTAACCTATTTAGTATTGAGTCATTTTTTTACCATCCCCATAGTCCTACATGGCTTTGCAGAATGTCTTCATTTTGATGTAGCACCTTTGAAGGTGGAATTAGCAGCATGTGTGTCATGTTCATTCTTCGGCATTTAAACCTGACGCTAAGGGGAGTCTTCAAAGGAAGTAAATATAGGGGGTCTTTGACAGACAGATTTAATTAGTAGCAGGAGGAGGTTATTAGTAGGAGGTTATTAGTAGCTGTATGGAGTGCATTCGTTGTGACAAGCTCTATGACTTCTCTTCAGTTCCTGCTTCTTTTGTACACGTTACAATTACACGCAGTTGATGGATGGTTGCGATTTTGGACAAAAGCACAAAAAGCCTTGTGCAGCAGAGTGATTTTATATACATATTGTGTTTGTTTTGCACATTCTTCCATTTCTAATAGATTCCATATGTTTTGGTGGTTTGTTCACCCAGGTTATTCTAAAATACATTTACAATTTATCATTCTTTTTGCCATAATTAAATTACAAATCCCAGTTGAAAACCAATGAACAAGAAGTGGCATTGTTATGTATTTTGTGTTTTTTTGTTTTATTTTGTTGTTTTGTATATTAGGGGAGAAGAGGAAAGTAGCTGGTGACTATCTGTCCATGCATCTGTTTGCTCAGTGTAGGATCATGTTCTGAATTTTTCTCCTGCCTATTTATTCCTACTATGTAGCTACCGGTATCATAAATTTACAGCCATATCTGTTATTTAGTCTTGTCTTGAGAGAATATCCTGCCAGCACATGCTTTGAGATAAAATGCTGCAGGCTTACAGAAAAAATTGCATAACAATGCACTTCCTGTAGTATATTCAAGGGTAGTAGATCATAGATGATGAGCACTATGCATAGGCCTAAATACATCCTGTATAGAAGATTAAATCAAGTCATCAATATGTGCTTCCCATAGTGTTTGACATGTCAGTACATTATTATAAATAAAAGCAGACCATAAATATCTGCTTCCAGTAGTGTTAAAAGATTTTCATTCAATGGCAGCATATATTTATAGGCATGTACAAAATAACAAATGATCCAAATGCATTTCCCATGTGCAGTTGGAGATTTTCATGGGTAGGATGCAATTTCAATTTCAGAATACGCATCCTGGAAATATGCAGACAAGGTGGTTAACATGGGCACAAACACATTACAGGACACACTCACACACCATTGGAATTTGGTAACTCCAATTAGCCTCAGCATGTTTTAAGACTGGGGGGAAACTGGAGCACCCAGAGGAAATCCATGTAATGTAACTGAGGAGAACCTCATCAGCTGAGAACATGCAGTCTCGAGGACAGCCATGGTAGAGACTACAGCCCTGGAGGTGTGAGACCACAGTAATCAAAACTGCAACACCCTGCTGCCTATCGATTAGCTAAAATAACTGGAATGTAGAGAAATGAAGCCCCCTGGTGGTGCATTGTGGTAAGTACATAAAACTGAAATCCCAAACTTTGAAATGCAGACTGTTCCCGACTTAAGACTGGGTTCTGTTCTGATAGACAGGCTATATGTTGAAATGAGGTTGGTTGAATGTGTGGTCAAGCTAACCTAGCCGCCCGTCTTCCTTCACTTGCTGCTCAGCATGTACAGCTGGGCCAGCAGATCACAGGACCTTGCAGGCCGAGCTGGAGCTCGGCAACATGTCCCCCCCAAGCTTGGGACTCATCCACTTCTAGACCAGCTTTTCATGAAATCCATCAACATCCTGGGAGGGCAGGAAGGGCTGTCCTGTAACTGTGACCAGGAAGGTAAAGGAACTATAGAACTATAGATATTGGAACTCTAGATGACAGTTGAAGAAGTCTGCCATTCAGAGTCACCAGCTGCAAGAACTGGGATTTATGTGCAATTCATGCACAGCTATAAACTGTATGCTGCTTTAGCTCCCATAGTGACTGCACTTATGTTATTTGCAGCATATATCTAAAATGTGTATACTGTCTGAAGTGCTTTGTTTCCTCTCTGCAGTGATTCAGGCTGCAGTCATAAGATCACTTTTTTCTGACAAATGAAGAATTCATTTTTTATCCCAAACAATATTCTGAAAGGAACGTAGTTTGTATGTTGTGTTCCGTATTGTTGGCTTTGTGGGCTGAGGGAGGCCATGATCTGCTCATGGCCAACCTATGGTATTTGCTCTGGATCCATCCAATTGGTCCACCATTGCCAAGGAATGCCAGGCAGGCGGGGTGAGTTATTGCCAGGGGCAAAGTTCAATCTGATGGCACAGATTTGCTAGCTGAGAAGCCACAGCTTTACCTCAAGTCAGGCATCTGTTTTATGTATAGTCTTAAACATTTGGAATATTCACCACAAGTACATCCAGCACTGTGTGTCTGTCACATGTCATTCAGGGAGGTCTCCTTGTTAAATGTGGCTTATCTAAAGTAAACAGGTCTGTTGAAACCCCCAGGCTGTGGCCAAATCCCTCACTCACAGTGTTTGGTGAGGGTACATTGGTGGGCCTTCCCACTGTGCTTTGGGACACAACCTGGTTACCTTTAGTTTCTGTGAGGGAAAAAAAGACATGGTTGAAATCGAGGTTTCCTGAAATAAAGTATGAGGAGGTACCTTGTAGCTGTGTGTGGCTCAGTGGGCTAAACCTGTGTGCCTCTAATCAGAAGATCACCAGTTCAAACCCAGCTTCTGCAGGTCCTGGAGCAAGGCCTTTAACCCCAGCTTCCTGAGTGCCCGCAACAGGTGGCTGCCCTTCATGGATAGTTTGCTCCACAACGGGCACTTTTCCACTGCACCAGGTACTGTACTTCCATAAAGTACCAAAAGTATGATACTTGTTTTGTGTCAGTTTTTCACTGGCGTAAAAACTGGTACCAAATGACAAATGCTCCATAAGACATCAACAATAACCACCCCTGACTGACATGATCACAAATCACTGGAGACATGGCAGAGTCCACAATGTTATTTCTGCACGTATTTGTGGGCCTGTGGCTCAAAACAGCATCCAGTGCCTCAAACCATGTGTTGGTTTTCCTGTCAGCGCCACTCCTGTTATTATGACCCTTCACTTTCCTGTAGTCCTATTCAAGTTTTTTGATTTTCAAGTAGCATTGTTTGGTGTTTTGCGTGTGCCCCATTTCTTCCAAGTGGCTTGCTATTACGGCAAATACTTTTTTATACCGTGTCATCCAAATCCCGCTAGATCTGTTCATCCGACCATATGGCGATTGAAGCCTGTGTTTCTTCATTTGTCCATCATTCCATTTTACTTTTAAAATATTTTTGTTTGTAATGCTTTTTATTTCGTTTCTCACTGTTCACTGTGTGTTTCAAAAGATGGTGGTTGTGTTTTGTGTTTCAGCGGCAGGCTATTTACATAACCAATCGACTGCAAATACGTTTGCAAGTCCCACCCCAAAGTACCAAAGAAGTACCCCAGCTGGTTTGGCACTTTAAGTACTGGAACTTTTGGTACTGGTACTTGACCGGAAATCAATGTAATAGTGAAAGTTCAGAAAGTACCGTACTTTGTGTGGTGGAAAAGCACCCAAAGAGCAAGCTGAGGGAGCCGTAAAAATAATTTCCCCACAGGGACAATAAAGGATCGATTATTATTCGACTGAGCATGCAAATAAGGAGGTGTGTTAAAACACCACCCCTAGGCATTCAGCATTTAAAGCAAGGAGTATCCAACACTCAGCAGCCATATTCAGCTCCTGTGTGTGGAGCCAGTGGAGGAGATGAGGGGGCTCCTCTTCCTTTCACTGCTTTAGGTCCTGACCTAGATAAGAACATAAGAAATTTACAAACAAGCCTTGGCCTGACAAGCCCAGGGTTTTAGTTTGCACTACATGAACAGGAAGACTATTCCATACTCTAAGTAAATGCTGTTTGAATAAGTATTTTCTCAAAATCAGTTTAAAATGTTCTCCCACTAATTTCCACCTATGGCCCAGAGTTCTAGTATTTAAACTAATATTGAAGTAGCCATTTAACTGAACAGCATCCAGACCTGTTAGAATCTTATATACGTGCATCATGTCCCCCCTTAGTCTCCTTTGCGCGAGGCTAAACAGATTCAGCTCAGCTAACCTCTCCTCAGAAGACATTCCTCTAAGTCCAGGGGCCTCATGTATAAACGGTGCGTACGCACGACAATGGCTCGCCATGTCTGGAGAGCCGTTTTCACGCTCACATCGAGATGTATAATAACGAAACGGCAGCTCCAGACGACGCTCATTTCTGCTCGGTTTTGTAAACGGGCGGCACTCAGTGGCAAATCATTGCTACTGTGGTTTCTCTTTTTAAATTCACAATCATGACGCTGACTTTATCAAACACACCGACATTAATTGTATGTTGTTTACAAATGTACAGCACCTGATTTTTTATCAATTTGTAACAATAAAACGGTGCAGAAAGTGACCGAACTATTACTACCATGGCAGCTCTTGCGTTATTGGAAGGCATAGCTTATGGAAAATTAGAAGAGAGCGCGTATTCAGGGATCATATACTGATTATGACTGACTTTTACGTCGATTCAGATTTCCAAGAGTAATCCTTTTGGAGCTGTGTGCTAAACTGGGGCCAGCATTACAAAGGTAGACAATGAGGAATTGCGCTATAGGCTACCTGTTCCTTTACAAGTTATGTCCACTCGCGGGGTCTTAGCCATAAGTGCTTTTCAGCGAGAACCTGCGGACCGATCGGGTATTTCTCCGTTAAAACTGAGTCGCGCCATGCCGGCTGTATGGGACGGCTTAATCCGCTTGCCACCCCGATATATGAAAATTCCTTACACTATGGTTGAACAGGCAAATATTAAAGCGCAATTTGCACCGATGTCCGGCTTTCCCAACGTATTCGAAGCTATCAACTGCGCGCATATTGCTATAAAATCACCTTTAGAAAACGAATTTGCCTATGCTTATGTGAGCAGAACGCACTTTCACTCTATTAATGTAGTCTAATCATGCACTGGGGACACCTCTTGTACTATTCTCTGTAAGAATAAACAAACATAATAAACGAAAATAACACCGCATCTGCGCCCTACGTGTTATTCATAAACATGCAAGTAATTCAAACAAGTATGGTACGAGAAAAATTCACCCGCGATGATATCGGAGCCCCACCCGATTAAAGTGTGTCCCCATTCATCGCAGCAACTAGTTGCTCAAAGGGTGTGAGACCGGTAATTCCGCTACCTCCGTCTTTGCTGTTAAGACTCTTACGGTGAGCGGCCGCTCGTTTTTTCACGTCAACTTTAATGCATAAGCAGCCATGCTGTAAATTTTGTTTCACATGTACACTGACAGTCCAGTATATGAAAGGGTGCCAATATATCACTGAGGAGGGCACTGTCTTTTCTGCACGGGCCATGTGCTGTGGTGACATTCTTTATGGCTCTATTGTGCTGTGAGAGCTTCCGTGTACAGTGCACATTCCTTGTGGCCCACTGCCCACTCAACAAATGCCATGGACTACTGCACGAAGAAGTGCATGAAGAAGACATGTCCCTGTGACCTATGTTTTTCAACAATAACATTACTAAGCACTAAGCAGTACTGTCACTCAAATAAGATCCACATTTTTTTTTTCAATTGACCACAAATTAAGAATTTAATGTTTAAATACGTACCTCTGGAAAACCATGTATAGGACTTAAACGAACTTACCATCTTTTTTTTATAAAACTACCCTGTACATACAATATATTTCAATCATAGCGAATTTACTGAAATGTGTATTGCAATAAGGCAGCAAAAGTTAGTAATTACTTTCCTGTAATTTTAGATTATCGATAACAGCCAATATTTCATCTTTTTAATTTCATAAAGAAAATAATGTTTTATTATTTGTTAACTTTAAAAGTAGAGATCAGAAAAAAATACGGGTACATTACCGGTTTTCACCAGCAGATGGCACGCAGGAATCAAAAATATGAATCAACAACATCCATTTTATTTTCTAATGTGAAAACTGCTTCATAATTGATCTTATAACATCTTATAATTCAAAGCACGATAATGGCTCCTTTTTAAAATGTCTTTGCGTGTGGTGTCTTCTACTCTTGCAGAAGTCCTGCAGCCTCGGTCCGTATCTGTGCTGTACGTGTGACTACATGCACCCAGAGGTTATGAGGGTAGTGTTAGGATTGCTGAGTGAAGCCGAAGAGCCATACGTTCTGATGCAGCTTGTGTCTGTGGGATCTCTGTGCCTGAGAGGTTCTGTCCCAATGGTCTTGAGTAGATCTCATCCTTCCCAGGGGGTTCTTTGTGGTGCAAACTGCATGCCTTATCAGCCCACACTTAGAAGAAACATTGCTGAATTTAACATATCTGAAAGCCCCCCCCCCATCCCAACCCCACTCCAACTCTCTCCCAGGGCTCTTCAGCCTAGACACTGATATGCATTCATCTATCCTTTGGTATTCTCTGGCTGATCCGGTTGCTGTGAGGATGCATGGAGGAGGAGACTCCCTCCCTCCCGTAAGAAATCGTGGCTACTCAGTGCAACCCTGACACCCTCCCCCTCACCCCCACCCCCCAGGTGCTTTTTTTGCCTAAAGGCTGTAGTTTAGCCTGTAAATATATGTTGCGGGACAGTTTAATTGGCTGCTGACATTAGCCTGGAGGCAGGGATCCCAATTTAGCACAACAGCATTGTCAATTGAGTGGTCCTTTGTGTAATTTTGGTTTCTGCTTGTTTTATTTAATTTTTTTAACTTTTATTATTATTTCAAGCTTATCTAAGTTCAGTGATACTCGAACCTAATTCTTTCAGAACTCCAGATCGAATCCTACAAAGTTTGAGTACTGATCAAATTTTCCCCATAAGAAATAATGAAAGACCAATTAATTTGTTCCAGGCCTCAAAAAATTACACCTAAATATGTTTTTTAGCATTCAAACACAAAATGAACCAGATAAAACAAGAAGAGCATGTACTGTACTAAACACATCTAAGCACATTTATCAAAACAGTTATTTGTAAAGTAAGAAAATAAATGTATCCAAAGTATGTGTTTTGCCCCCATTCGCTCTAGCGGATCCTTCCGTGTGCCACGCCCCCCCGTTACCCCTGTGTGGAATCCTCATGTGATCAGCTGTTTTTGGCTGTTGTTATTAGTCCTCTGTATTTAGTCCGCGTTTCAGTTTGTTTCCCTGGTCCGGTTATTGTATTGTCCGTCTGCGTTTTGCCTGCATTACCTGTAATTAAACCCAGTATTCCCTGATACCCTGACGTCTGCGCCTTTGTCTCCATTCTGTCCCCACTCGGCAAAACAATATCATTATAATGAAATGTATTAATGGTTTATTATTAATATTATAATTAATAAGATCTTTAATTTAAAAATGATTTTATAATATAATAATAATCATAATAATAATAATTACTGTTACTCTCTATCATTGTCTAAATGTATTTTTACTGTCTAAATATATGTATTCAGTTAGTGTAAACATGCAGGATGTTATCACAGTGAATGCGAGGCTGAGACTGAAGCGTTACCCTTTGTTTCTGCTAAGAATGTATAAACATGATAGCTGCATTTCAAATCAGCAGTGTTTCAACATGGCCACAAGAGGGCGATGAGGATCCACATTTTGAATCATTGCATTTTTTTCTTATAGTTTTTCTAATTTTTTTGTAAAAATGCATTTCCTAAAATTTCCTTTCCTTTTCTCAAAATACTAAGCACAAACTTCAATCTACACTCACAACACCTGATTTGATCTTGCAAAATCAAACAATCATCTCATAACTATATTATCTTTGCTCAAAAACAAATACCGCTTTCAGATCACACATTAAGCCAGTCGGTACTTAAACACTACTGAGCAATCATTACACACTACAACAAGAAAATGTATTTGGATGAATGAAAATGTGTTTAGAGTTTTGCAAGAAGGGTGACTCAGCCACAAATTGTGTATAACTAGGTAAGCATTGTTTAAAGTTTCACCAAACGAGTCGCTGTTTTGGTAATTTCCAGTTTTGTTCCAAAAATGAGGTGAATTGCTAAAATTGGCGGTGGTGGCTTGATGGTTAGGGAAGTGCACTTGTAATTGAAAGATTGCAGGTTCGAATCCCCCACCAGCAAGTCACCACTTAGAGACCCTGACCAAGGTACCGTCCCCAAGCACTGCTCCCCGGGCGCTGAATTACCTGCCCCCTGCTATGTCACGAAAGTCACATATGGGTCAAATGCAAAGGACACATTTCGTTGTTGCGCACTGTGTGTTGACACTGATCACTAAATTCTAATTCTAAAATGCAATTCATAAAAACTGTAAAGCGGACTTCCATGTTAAGCAGCTTGTGCCCTTTCATCTGGCCTTCAGAGGCCCATGCAGCAGCCTGTACAGTGCATGAACTAAACATACAATAAGTTATAACACTTTAGAAATATCTCAGCTTTATTTAAAAAAAATGTAATATGAACAGTGGAACATTTCATCCGTTACATTTATTATACATTAAAAAAGATAGGAGTCTTTTCTCTCAATATCGATATAATACAGTCTTCTAACAGTCAAACAGTGTAGATACCACAGACAACCAAACACAATTATACACAGAAGACCATAGTGGTTAAATTATTTAGATAAATACATAGTATATGAAAATAGCTATTCAGTGTAAAATATGCTCTTGCTGCCTTGGCATGATACACAGAGATGCCGGACTGAATGTTCACATATGGGATCGTTTGAAAGTATATCAAACATACTGAGTCAGGCACTGTTACTTTTGCCTTGATTACATTTCATGCTACTGCAGCAGACAATAAAATGCTGCTAATAAAATGTAAATATGATGGAAAGATGTCTGAAGCTGCCGGGCCAGACGAGGCTGACTGCCGTACGGCTGTGGTCTGCGTGGGCTTTATTAGCAACCGACATGTTAAGCAGTAGACAGTTTCCAGCAACCAATTAAGTGTAATTAAACTGGCTTCAGTACCATCCCTACAGTCGCCACTAATACCCAGCATGGACTTAAAATATAACTTTTTTTATCACCCTGATTTCCAGTTTTAAAGAAGGTGAATTTGCATAACTGTGGACCCTACAGAGCACATGTGACCAGAGTGCTGCTAACACACATGAACCGGAGCCTTGAAGTTCATATTGGCTGTACCAGATAAAGATAAATTAAGGGGTGTCAGGCAATAGGCTCTGAAAGCATTTGCCAGACCAGACTATGTGTATATTCAAATGATTAAAACTGTACCTTTAAAGTACCATTAATATTCATACAAACAAAACCTTGATTGGTCTTAATTTTGTACTTTTTCAACCTCAACTATTCACCTCTGCTGCTGTGCACCACACTAATGAAAACTTCCATCTGCTTCCACATCATAAAACAATCACAATATATATATGTTATGTGTATGGTAAATAACAGAAGCGACATTGGGGTATGGGCAAAAAGTCTCTGCTGAATGATTAGAGCTCCCACAGGATGATTGGCCAGGATATAAAAAAAACACAAAGATACTGAACTGCACCTTGAATGTTAAATGGTTGAATGGACTGGTGATGTTCCATTCAGAACATCTGAGGCAGCGGCAGGCCCTCTTTTGTGTCTCATAACTAGGGTGATGATAATGATTTCATGTGCATCTGGAGGACCATTTGAAGCAGTAAAGTGTCATAACGAAAACTGGAACCTGACTGGGTCGTGTGTGAGCGATATGGGATTTCAGAAATGTGACATCAGATTGCGATACTGCTAACATGATGATAAATATTGATAAATGACATAGAGTTACCATTTAAATGTGTGACATGTACTGGACAGTCGGGACTAGGCTTGAAACACACGAAAAAAAACATAACTAGCTGAGACCTCATTGATTGGGTTGAGTTATGCTAAGCAACGAGTACAAACACAAGTTAAGAGATGAGCTTCTCACTAAAGGAACTCACAGATGGCTACATTTTATGGCTCAGCAAGTTACGGACGTTCTAACATAATTGTGTTAAGAGGTAACGGCTCAGGAGAAGAGACACTGTAGCTCTATTTGGCTTCTTTGCTGTTTTAACAACAGTTAGAGTTCGCAAAGATAAAAAACACCAATATGCTGAGTGTGCAGCTCGAATATTCTGGAATGATTTTTACTTACTCACAGAAGTCTGTATTACAAAGAAATTTAAAGGATGAATTCACTTTAGAATAAAATAGAATAAATGTATTTGAATATTTGGACATTTGGAAGTGGTGTTTTCACACTTCCACTAAAACAGACATCCCTCCATCAATGCACCCTTTCTCCTCCTGCTTGCTTTGGTTTCACTATTTTCGTACGTCAGCCTCTGTCACATTTTCTTGCTCTTTTTCTTTCATTCCTCTTCCTTCAATATTTTTGTCCACTTCCTGTACACCGTGACTTAATCTCTTCCGTTAGTGGCTTCCTGTTTGAGGAACATCTCTTTGGCACCTGGACAAAAATAAAGAAGCCTGCAATTCACGGTGTGAATCCTCATTTTAGGAGGTCACTTCTTACAACACTCAGCTGATGTGCTGCTAAATTACATTTTGACTCACCTGGACGACATTAGTGGGGCCAGAGGAAATCCAGTTTGGTTTAGTTCCCCAAAACAATCATTGAATTCCTGTTCCTCCGGGGTAGCTCCACTGGTCCCAGGTCAGGGCTGAAAGGGACCACAAAAAGCTAGATGAGAATTGCTACTAAACTATCCAGGAGCGCAGCTACCCATAATTCCACAGGATGAAACAGCACAATATGGCTGTTTTGGGAGCCCAGGTATCAGAAGTATTCAGGCGTTCTGTCCCACCGGCCGCTCCCATTCCCACTCCCACGCATTACACTATATCACACATTCTTTTTCATTCCTCCTGCCATCCTCTGACAGTGAGAAGACCACTCATGTGCCAGACTCTGCATAGCTCGAGTATCTGTGCTGAGGCCTCTGTAAGCACCGAGAGTACTAAAGTACTCCCCCACATACCTAAAACCTGACAACCCTTCACCGGTCATTCCTAGGCACCCACCATCCTCTGGGTGATGGAGAGTGAACCTCACCCCCTCACATACCGCCCACCTTCCTTCCAGGGATTAGAAACTAACTTCCACTCCATGTGGGCCACCATGAGAGGGTTCCATCTGCAAAGTGGCTTTATGAGGTGACTCCCATGCCATACAACTCACTGAGATTCCATGTTTGACCATATGGTAACCTATTAGCCGAACTGAATTCCCAGCAGTTTGTTGAATTATGGATGTTTTGGTTGCCTTACATTTCTGGTAGGAAGTTTTGGCCTGTGTTTGGCTGCTTGGTGAGACCTTTAGCAGAGAGGGGAGCAGCCTGGTGCAGCTCAAACCCGACATGGATAATTTCCTATGAATACTTTAAGCAATACACCAAAGTGCCAAGCCCCACCGGTATAGCTGGGGGCATGAACTCTTCAGGGAGCTGGAGGATAAGCTCAGCCGGCTGTGATTTCTCAGCTTGGTCTTCTTCACGATCTCCTTCATCCTGCCCCACATGTGATGGTTCTCGCTTGCCTGAGGGGGTAGAGGGTGGGGGTAGGACGGATCAACATTTAATGGTGCCATGACCAAAGGAGACTACAATTTCCATGTCTGCGTGTAACAGCAATGTTGTGATGGAAACTTGTTTTTTTTTTTTTGTCCTTGATAAGGAACTTGAAGTTTGGTTACTAATGCAGACAGATTTGCTCAGAATTCAGCGGTTTGTTTTTGTCAGTGATGCTCTAAATGATTTTTAACTTACCCGCCTGTGAGGTACAGAGATCCCCTCGCTGCTGTCACAGAAGTACCTGGTCTCCCCTTCCGTATAGCTCCTCCTGTTGAACTCTTTACTCCTCAAAGACACCACAGGGTGGCATCTACCCTCACCCTCTGTGCAGAAATGAGATACCATCTTGTTTAGTCACGGAGGGAGCAGAGAGAGCGGGAAATAAACAGAGGACCCACCCTCCCCCCCTTGACTCGATATGCATCAACAGTCCTAGGAGACCTCCCCCTACTTTCCAGCAGCATCCCTCCCTCTGCCCCACTGTTATCTTAGTGTGAGGAAGACATCTTTCTTGCCACTTGTGTTTCTTTTTGGGTGGACCACAGGAAGATACCGGAATCAGTGGGGCCACTGGGCACAAGCTTCACAAGCAAGATGGCAGCCATCCAGGAATTATGATAGTGAATATGAGCATTTTTGTAAGACCTGCCCATATACTTCAATGTGAGCTAATCCATAATCAAAGCAGGCAGAAAGGTTTCAAGGAACTGGCTTATGTGACAGTGGGGATGTGCTGGTAGGGTGAGCGGCTGGGGATAAACAGGATATGCATTCTAAACCTCTGCTTGTTCTGCTGTTTCAACCCAATAAATTGTGTACACCAGTGCTATTCAATTCACGCCCTCAATTCCAAATCCAGGCCTTGTTTTCAGTTCTCCCAGGTAGTTAGTTCAAATCAGCAGGGCTCAGTCCTCGAGGACCATGAGTTGAATAGCCCTGGTGTACACCTATGGTATTTGGGGTAGAACATTCCAGCATAAGCTTGTTATGGCACATCAGACAATCTAGCTGAAGAAAAGCGATAGTGTAACTGACGGGAGGAGTGTGGCTTCAGAATGGGCAGGAAAACCTCTTCGCGTCAGTATGAGTGCAGTGTGGTTGAGCTCAGATTCACTTGTGTGATTGTTATCAAAGCTGTATGCTGATAGGCAAACTGAATGTCACAAGCTCAGTGATAGGCATTGTGACTGGCTCACTGGACGTCCCGTAGTCAGTCATAGGCATGGTGACTGGGTCACTGGATTTCCCGCAGTCAGTGATAGACATAGCGATTGGCTCACTGGATGTCCCAGGCACAGTTTAGGGGTGCTGGCTCACCTCTGAGGCTGTGGCGTGAGACCTCTGGAATGGTGGACAGGTCGGACAGTGCTCCGCTGGATGCCGTTAGGCTGCTTGAATGCCTCTTGTTCTCCTGGAAGCCCAGGCTGACAGCACCACAGCAGCAGCGCTGGAGGATATAGTCCTGGGGGAACCAAGGGGGGAACAGGGAAGTCAGCTGTGGTGAGCCTATTCCTATGCTCCAAACCCTGAGGTCAGGTGGGACGTGTCAGTGTATGTCACTTCCTATCACTGTATTTACCCTTGAACCCTGGAACACCATACTGTGATTTGAGGAAACCTTCACTGGCTTCCTTGGCTGCCACCCGGCTTCACCAGCAGTGTTGTTGTTTTTACAGGTTACCAGACTCTTATTTTTTTTGTGCTACAGTGGGCAACCCAACAGATCTACACAAGGCCAAAGTACTACAGTGGCACTTAAAAGAAATGCAGAAAAGCTTTGCTAATCCAAGCAGAGCAGAAAAGGTCCCCCCGCTATTCACTCTGTGCTGTGGAATGAGCTTTGGCAGCACAGATCCGGCCCATCCAACATCTGCTCTAGGTTAGCATTGTCTGTAAAGTGCGCTAACCACCGGCATCATCTGGTTTGGGCTGCAGTAGCAGCAGCCAGAGTATTTATTAGATTATTAGAATGAAAATGAGATGGCGGATAACACACAACAGCTGAAGGACAACAAATAAATCATCAAACATGAGTTATGATTAAAAGAGAAGCCAGATGTTTAGCCTTGAGAATTTGGACTCTGCCTTGTGTCCTATCAGAGGTTGCTGAACACCAGTGTAGGATGTCACCTCTCTGCTAATGGTCTGCATTAATTGTGGCTGAGCAGGGTACTTGGAATTCAGAGCTTTGTGCCACACTAAGGTGTTGGAGCCACAATCTCGTGGCCTTCATGTTACCCACCAAACTCTAGGAACTCTGAGGTGCCCCTGGATTCAAGGCTTCTTCGATTGCTTTTGATGCATTTCATGAAACATATTTAACATTCTCAAGACTGTAAGAGCATTTCTCAAAACAGTTCATGCATATAGCGCAACACTACATGGTTCAGCTGCAAAAGCCTGTAACAAATAAGTCCACCAATGAATTAGGCAGTGCTACCAAATTGAAAAGCGCAATCTGCATCATTTTAACCATTAGAGTCATCATGCCTAGATATATTGTCAATATGTCAGTTTAAAGTATGCTTCTGATCTCCAAAATTCTGAATGATAGTCGGGTCCACACCTTCTCAATCTCACTATTTGATTATTTTTCTTTAGCAAACTGCTACTTATTCATGTAATTGAAAGGCTTTTCTTTACAGTATGTAAAGAATACTGGCAAGAGAAAGCAAACAACATCAATGTCAAAAGGGCAGCAAAATCATGTAATGTACGAACAAAAAACACAACAACACCATATCACTGCAATTTATGAAATATATAATTTTGATAGCTTAACTGATAGGTTAACTGTTTTGCATGTAGTGACTAACGATGATTACATGCATGTACAGTTTTGGGTATAAAATTATTACAATGGGAAACTATATAATCTATTTTGTCTAACAAGACTAAAGCAACTGAAAATTGTGCCAAACGATGGCAATTAATATATATGTATATTTGAAAATTTGTGTGAAATAATGAGAAATTATGCCGAAGTTATGGTGTGGGCGATACGTTAATTGTTTTGTAAACAATAATTGCTGTCATGTACTGCCTACTATGTCTGCCTGACCCTCCTGTCTCCTCCCTGGCATGACTCTAACAAGCCATGCCTGGTGCTTGTTAATCTCACCTCTTGTTCCTGTCTTCATGTTAATCACCCCCAGCTGCCTCTTGTCTGCTCCCTCCTTAGTCCCAGTCTTGTATTCCCGATTCTCTCATTGAAGTCATGTCTTCTTGTCTGCTATGCCCTATCCTTCCTAGATCCGGTTTCCATTCCAGTTCTGTTCAACCACTCAAAATAAATTCCTTTTTGTTTGCCCCGATGCCTGCCCCCGGTCCTCCAGTCTGCCCATCCACGACAGTTGTCATTTCAGAAGTGATGCAAAGCAGATATACTGTAAGACTTAAAATGTTTCCTGTTTGCATGAAACCTGATTTCTCTTAATCTTGGTGAAGTTGCCTTTCACCTACAATTCAATTTCAATTATGGAATTCAGTGCTGTGTCTGCTGGAAGGGCCAATTAGCCTTAGGCTGTTTACCCTGCTTTCAGTTACATAAACTCTGGATGTTTGCACTTCCTGAGTAATGGAGTAAACAGTGTGATGGATGACTATTGATTACTCCGAATGGTTTGTTCTGGTTCATCTAACAGATCTCCCCCAATTACACTGGAGTCATGTGGACGCTCCCCACATTCTGAGGGCAAGGCAAGGCTCTCAGCTGATTCGCTGAACTAAGCAGGCTGGTGGCTCTCTTTACACGAGAAATGTCCATCTCTAAGGAGCCTGCCATATGTGTGGACAATTAGCAGACAAAGGAGGGTGAGCTCCCCTCAGGAAACATGACCACGACAACCCTGTAACTCTGCATCCTGGGTAGGAACAACAGGAATGCAGCTCTTAGTTCTCCAGAGCAGGCAAGCATCCGCAATTCCAACGGTGGATGGCTTCCTCCCTCATACACATCCCGCCCGTTAATAATGCTCCTCTTACCCAGTCGCAGCCAGGAGAAAATTCCAGTCTCGGGCTGTGAGTGTTTCTCAGTACCAAGAACAACAAAGCAAGACCAGCTGCCTCCCAAGAACGAACTTGGGGCACAATGACTCATGGGATTGGTCTCATTCGGCGAGGATGCAAACGGTGCATCCTTGATATTTGAGGAAGGGCAAGAACAACATCCGGGGATTTTTTCCTTCCCCAATACTTCTGTTCCTGAGTTATAGAACTGGTCTTTGGCAATAGAAGATTATGAAAATGGGTACGCAAGAACATGAATACAGTCGAAAATGCATATTGAGAAACTCCATTTGTGGAGATGAGGAGGCAAGTCAGCCAGATGGGACCATGATTTGAAACAAAATGATCACCAACATGTCAGATGAGAAAGGTGGAGTCAGCACAGTGTTTCTGCATACTCTGCCACCTGCTGGAAACCCAGAGAACATGTTTGAGGATAATCAGGTGGGTCTCAGCCCCGCATGCAACCTTATGCACAATCCCACACTCCTACTTTTTGAAGTGTGGAATGTGGAAGGCTGCTCTAAAGCTCAGACTCACAGCTGGCTGAAACGACTGACCCAGGTGCGGCTGACACTCAAAGGCTCATTGTACACGTTCAGTCATACTCATCTAGGGCATCTTCTGTCATTCATTGGTTTTATTAACCAACAAACCTTGTAAGTCCTTCGCTGTCAAACGAGACTGCATTGAAATAAGAACTGGTAGAGAACAACCCATCATTTTATCAAAATAACATTTGGTACAGAATGTCTTGTCTTTTTATTCATTCTCCTGTCCAGTTCCAGACCCATTTGTCTTACTTCCGTCTTGCCCGTTTCTTGTGCCATCGCTCCCTCGTCCTCTCTTCCCTCTCCTTCTCTCCCTCCCTCCTGTCATCCTCCTTACTCTTTCTTTCCCTCCACTTTTCCTTCTACTTCAATCCCTCCCTCCATATATTCTGTACTCTGGCGAATGTCTGAATGACTATAGCTTCCCTCAGACTCATAGGGTGGCCACCATACCTCTTTGTTTCTCTGACTCCTGTTCTCCTTCTGTAAGCTGCTGAGCTGTCCCTGGAGCCTCCGGTTGTGCTCCTGTAGCTGGCCAATCTTCTCAATGAGCTGGCAAATATGCTCCAGGTAGCGCAGGCCAGAGCTCGGCCCTGACCCTGCTGCAGTGCCCTTTGCCCCTTGGATCTGGGATGTAAGGAGAAAGGAAGTGGAGGGTTATGAGGTCAAAGATCTCTGTTAGCTACTGTAGGGGAGGAGATCTTTCACTGTGAGCAGTGGAGGCACAGCCTCCATTACCACACAACAACATTATTTAAATAAAGTTTGGCCATAGGATTGGATCAAACACATTTCTCATAACTCTGGCACAAACATGCCTGTTAAATTCCAATAAGGGAAGGCGGGGGGCTGTGTGGGAATTTCAGCATGGCGGACAACACTGCAAGCTTCTTGTTACTGCATGGTACAGTACTATTGAAAAGATAAGAGAGCTGGTGTCACAGTGGAATTCCCCCCTAGACCAGGAGAAGGTTGTAAATCAGCAGGTCCTGCCGGTGCTACTGCTGCCCCCCTCCACCTCCACCTGAACCCTGGAAGCAGGTCTGTTGGGGCTGCCTTGTGATTCAGGATTAAAGTTAGCTGTGGGGTATCGAAGGGAGTCAGCTACTTTGTTGCTCACCAGGAGCAGGGGTGAGAACAGAGAGCGGCACCAGCTGGAAGGTGCGTTCATGGTTTAAAAAAAAAAAGGAATTTTTGAGACAATATTTATATCTAAAAAGCGGCCCAACAAAAGCAGGACGTTAACTCAATTCCTGTCCCTCCACAATGCATGGAGCTTGAGTCTAACAATGTGGATGACGGCGGTGACATCATGTGTCTCTTTTGAAGGGGATGCTGGGAACAGGCCACCACAGCAGAAATGACAGCTGCTCATAAATGGATCGGCCTGGTCTCACCAGGCTTGCAGAGGTAGTTACTCTCCGCTGACACCCAGCTAAATCAACGCATTTGTTTTCCATTTTTTTTGTTTCACCGTTGTATATGTTTCACTTTACACAGTGACTGGCACTTTCGAAAGTCAAAAAGCCTGTGCTGGATGTGAAAATCTGTGTGTCATCCATGCCTGTATTACCTCCCTGTCACTTAGACACAAGCTAATAATGTTAGCTTGGGGGTAATGTTACCTAACAAGTCAAAACATAGGAGGCTAGCAAAAAAATTATTATTCTTTTTGGTCTTCGGTGTAACCTGGAAACGTAACATTAGGCTCTTCTTTATTTACTTTCCTCACTGTTTAGTAATTAAAAGTTACAGTACGTTAGCATACACGTCAATGTCATTAGCTAGCTAGCTATGAGGAAGTGGTCATCATCCCAGCTAGACAATTATTAGTGCTAAACAAAAAGTTCAGCATTTTCATACTGTGTTGCTGTAGTTTCGCAGTTAATCAAAAACACACCTTTATAAATAATGGCTAATAATTCTAGCTTTGTAACTCATCAAATACAGTTAGCTAGATCTAGACCTAGCAAGCCACAATACAGCAGGCTAGCTAAAACATAAGGCCTTCATAGTGGAGGAGAATCCGGCCCTTTATGTGGTATGTACACTGTACTGATGTATACCGTGAGAGGGGGCAGGTGCCATTGGACCTCATAGGACCATGATCCACCCATGCCATTTCCAGGGAAACTGTTTCCAAAAAAATAAGTAAGTACTTACTATCACTATGATTTTTGTTTACCGTGTCTTTTGTGACTCGTTTTTGGTGAAAGAGGGTTTTTACATTTTTTTTATTTTGGTGAAAGGGGGAACATTTTGTAGCCGAGAAGGAGCCAAGGCATCGGCTGGAGGTAACATCACTCTCCCACACTGCCCCAACATGCATCCTGCATCCCGCGGTGATTTTCAGCCTGCCTCCCACAAAACAGGGCCTTTACTGTCTCCAGGGATGTGGTGCCCTGCTTTGCTCTTCTAACAGTGGGGTACTGGTCACTGTAGAGTCAATGTTACAGAGTGAGTTCTGCTGCTGTGGGCCTTTAGCCACAAAGAGGCCAAACAGCCACTTGGCCTCAAGCTGTACATGGAGAAGGCATGAGAACTCAAGCAGGCAGGAAGCTGTCAAGGACACTTCCTGTGTGATCATATCACTGCCTCAGCTTAGGATCCTTAAGGCTCTTCTTTGCACCTCTCTTCCTCTGGGGAGGTACTGTTTGGTCTGGGCAAGTTGCTGAGCCATGACTGACTCACTGGGCCTCTCACTAGCCTGACATCTTGTCCCATAGCTTTGTATGCACCGTGGGCAAAACATGACACCTTTAGTAAAAATGCAACATGTTGTATCACTTCACTACGACTAAAGACAAGTGACTGAGCTTTGATAGCATATAAACAGTCAGTTGTTGTACATAAGATGCAAACACAAATTACCGTATAATTTACACTTATATGCTCAGGCATTTGTTGAAAACTTGAATACTACAAATGATGCTGTGAATTTCTGAGATAATGATGGAAAGTGTGAGCTCTACTCTAACCTGTTGATGGATATTTCCACTGCCTGTTTTCCAAGCATGACTATACTCTACAGGAATGGGATGCCAGATGTTGTCTGGACTGAGAGATACAAAAGAGTTCCTGAAATATGGGAGCGTAACTAAGATACAGGAGGGTGCCTGAGATATGGGAGGGTGCCTAAGATACGGGAGCGAGCCTGAGATACAGCAATGTGCCTGGGATACGGGAGCGAGCCTGAGATATGAGAGTGAGTCTGATATACTGTACAGGAGGGTGTCTGAGATATGAGAGCATGGCTGAAAAAAGGGTGTGAGGCTGAGATGAGGAATCATGCCTGAAACATGGGAGCATGCCTGAGATATGGAAACATGCCTAAGATAGGGGATAAACCTGAGATATGGTAGGTGCCTGAGACATGGGAGGGTGCCTGAGATTTGGGAGCATGCCTGAGATACGGCACCTTGCCTGAGATACAGGACTGTGCTTGAGATGTTGGAGCATGCCTGCAATACAGGAGGCTGCCTGAGGAAGCATGCCTGAGATACAGGGGGGTGCCTGAGATACAGGGGGGTGCCTGAGATACAGGAGCGTGCCTGAGATACAGGGGGGTGCCTGAGATACAGGAACGTGCCTGAGATACAAGAGGGTGTCTGAGATATGGGAGCGTGCCTGAGATACAGGGGAGTGCCTGAGATACAGGGGGGTGCCTGAGATACAGGAGCGTGCCTGAGATACAAGAGGGTGTCTGAGATATGGGAGCGTGCCTGAGATACAGGGGAGTGCCTGAGATACAGGAGCGTGCCTGAGATACAGGGGGGTGCCTGAGATACAGGAGCGTGCTTGAGATACAGGAGTGTGCCTGAGATACAGGGGGGTGCCTGGGATACAGGGGCGTGCCTGAGATACAGAAGTGTGCCTGAGATCCAGGGGGGTGCCTGAGATACAGGAGCGTGCCTGAGATACAAGGGGGTGTCTGAGATATGGGAGCCTGCCTGAGATACGGAATCATGCCTGAGATACGGGACTATGCATGAGATATGGGGCTGTGCCTCACATACGGAAGCGAGATACAAGAATGAGCCTGAGACACAGGAACAAACTGGAGATATGGAAGTGTGCCTGACATACAGGAGTGAGCCTGGCATATGGCAGTGAGCTTGGAATGCGGGAGCATGACTGAGATATGGTAGTGTGTCTATGCTGTTACTCACCATATGTATCGCTTCTACACTATTAACACATAGACGGGTGGTGAAGTCATGATAGTTGCTATCATTTATGAATAGAGTACAGTGTCTACAAAAGGCCTCCCAGGTGTTTATCCCTGATTAAATGCTCTGAATCTATTATCTTTGTTTGGCACTTTCCACAAATCAGTTCTGATTTGTTATTTCAAATATCTGAGTTTCTCAAAACAGTGAAAGAATTATTACAAAAATAATATAACAGAATCATAACACAGCATCTGTTTTTTATGCCTGTGATTGGCTGTTTATCGCTGCAATACCTTATTTGATTGTTTTTTTAACAGGTTATAGGTTATAGATGCAAACAACCTGTCTGCTGTGAGGGTTTTGGCTGCCTTTCACATGCCGCGAGCCTGTCAGTCAGCACCAAGATTGCTTTGTTTGGAGACAGTTGCTCTGAATCTTCTGAGCACTGTTTTGAAGCTCGGCTGAGACCATCACCGAAATGTGTGATCATGTTCATGCCGCTTGTTATCTGTGCTCTCTTCAAGTGAGGGGGCTGGTGTCACCCAGCATGTTTACCACCTGTCTCTGCAAGTATGATGTCTCTGCCTGAGCCCACTCCCCCCATGATGAGATGTGTTTTATATGTCTGGCTTTATTCACTGCAGCTGCAGAATTTGGAAGAACCTGTAGCCTACGGCACATGGTGATGTTTGGTGCTCATAACTCTCCCTTAATGTCTCACTCTATTTCAGGCTGTAAGCACATCCCTCACTGAGCTGCAAAAAAAGCTTTGAACTCATCTTGAAGGAAGTGGGCAGGTACTCAGATGACATTGTCAAAAATCAGCCCCTGATGTTTACATAACTCCGTGCTGTCTATCTCCACTGTTTTCATACTTCTCATTAATGAGTCTGTGTGTGATTTTCCTCCCATTTCATCTGCAGTGCTGGCTGAGATCCTGGCGGATGAGATATGTCCTTCTGTTCTCTGGGAACATTCACTTCAGTTTCCCTGTGTCATAGTCACAACCCACAGACCAATCAGATTAGGGAGCCTTTGAAAAGTATATGTAGGCGGGAGGAGGCCGGCTGGCAGGGTCCGCCGAAGGTCTCTCTCTGAGCAGAGCTGAGTCTGCTCTGCCCCAGAATGGTCTTATTAGCTCTAGTGACAGGTGATGATAAAGGCTGGACCCACAGACCAAGCCGCCTGTCAGCACAGCCGGCCAGCAGAAAGAATACCGCAGGGCCCCCAGACCACGGCCACCATTCCCCCTCAGCACACAGGACAATCAAAGGATCTTTATTTGGGTAAAAATGCCAGTAATTTGAGCAATCTGACACCTGTACTGTGTGAGCAGGTAAGGTGCCTGCACGTGAGGCTGGAGAGTATGGCCCTAGAGGTCTGCTCAGACATCTGTGCAGTCTTCACAGTTACCATCTGCGCAGCTGCTCAGTGCAGTCAGGTGCTGCATGGTTAATGGCCTTTGTCATCTGCAGCTTGCGATGGCTGCAGCCAGACTCCCACTAGCCCAGTGGTCACCAGCTCTGCATCAGGTGCGTTAAATTAGAACTGCGCCTAAGCTCTGCAGGGCGTTAGATCTTCAGGAGCAGGGTTGGTGACCACTGCACTAGCGCATTCTAAATGCAAATAATACAGGGCTTACTAGCTGTACCACCCTGTGTGACCCCAGGGCAGGAGATGCATGGCACCCTCATTCCACTTTACACCACAGCATCATCTAGACCATAAATCTGCTCAATACAATCCTCTCAGATGCTTCCCCTTTGATTGTGGATGCCTCCGTTGGGGTTAACTGTACTTGGGGCCACGGTTTCAACAGCTGGACTGTTGTTCTGCCATGAAAAGTGGCATTGAGGCAGGGGTGTAATAAAGACTGCGATTGGCAGGTTTTTCTTTTATTATTGCTAACAAGCATCAACACTGAAGCCGCTTTTTCAAAACTCTTCATACAGTGTGCTACACCCACACACAGCTTGGCCAAACAGTCAATCGCTCCTCCAAAATGCACTGCAGCCACGAAAACAGTTCATCCATGTCTCAAAATAGACTCATACCACCAAAACACCAGCGCTTCAGTTCATTCTGTAAGAACACTATATCACACACAAAAGAATGACCTACAAAATACTAACAGCAGACAGCATTACATAAAATAGAGTATATATCTTCAGTAAAGCTAAAGTGAAGTAAAACACACACCTGCCTGTAATTTCAGCTAAGCACCTATCTAGGAATTTGTGTGGTTTAGTGCCAATTTGCCACATGTACAGATCTTTGGATTGGCATTTTCCATTGCCATTTTTCTTTAGCTAGCGGCAAATGGATGCAGCAAGAGGCAGAGGAAGAGCAAGAAGACATCAACAGAGAGGAAGAGGAAGAACCATGGTTACTGATTAAATCAGAGCTACAGTAGTTGACCATTGTAAATCATGAGGAATGCAGGTCTAGGAGTTCAGCCCCACCTGCTTAGATCCACAGAGGCATCAATTGTCAGGATTTTCAGGCAAAGTAACAGGTACTATACACTACTCGGAGCATTCTGACTGAAGGTATTTCATTAATGTGTATATTACTGCAGTGGTGTCATTTAAGGAAAGTCTCCAGGAAAAAACTGATGCATCAGTCCATGTTTGTCTTTACTGTAACCCACTACTATAGGATTTAGCATTTACCTCTCAGAGGAGGGAGAGAAAGAATTTACCAGTATTTCTGATTGTGTTACAACCATACTCTCCATTCCTCAGCCCCATTTACTGTAAGAATTTTTAATTTGCACAATAGAGGATGACACTACCTTCCAAAACATAAATAATGTGAGCATCTCTGTATTATCTCGTGTACTGGCATGCAACAGAACCAGGATGAAACAAATTTAGAGTCCCTTTTGAAGGAAACAGTGAACACATAAAACAACTGTGATATGAATATGTGCAGGTAAGCTGTAGTATCATTGGTATTGAATCTGGAAGTACACACTGCCGTGCTGTCCAACATTATTGTATTGACATATCGTGCCATAACCAATGTCCCAGGATAACGTGCTGGTAACATAACTATGTGTGCAGCTATAAGTCAAAATGGTGTTGTTCACCATCATGCAATCCTGGGCTCATGTAACACTCTGCACGTTATTACATTCCTGGACAGCCTACATTATATGCTCACTAATGTTCAGAGACCTGAACAGACCAGGTATGTCATTATATGGGACATATGGCCCCCTCTCATTTGTGAATTTCTTATGTTCTTATGTTAGTTTCCATAGGGCTGCTTTGGTCCGCAACTGGTTTACAGATCACCCACTCTTCACTGTACTCAACCTCCCGCCTTACTCTCCATTCTTGAATCCGATTGAGTTCTTCTCTGCCTGGCACTGGAAGGTCTATGACCGTCATCCCCATCAACGCATGGCTCTTTTACAGGCAATGGAGGAGGCATCTGAGGATATTAACCAGGCATCATGTCAGGCCTGGATAAGGCCCTCCAGGAGATATTTTCCCCGGACTAGAAAACCTTGCATACGATGTTGATGAAATTCTGTGGCTGGACCCAGAGAGACGACGAGACTTTCTCTCTCTCTCTCTCTCTCTCTCTCTCTCTCTCTCTCAGTGAAATTGTATGTTGTTTTATGTTTGTTTTGATGTGTGTGAATAAACAGTCATACTTGAAATTTGAATCCCTGTGTGTTTACAGAACTATTTATGACAAAAGTATGACCTCAAATTGACATACCTTGTGCACAGAGAAAGCAAAAGCCAGATGTGTTTTCCATTTATACAATCAGTGTGTAGTTGGTGCATTGTGTGCTTATTAACATGATGGTATGTGTTAACTGATTGGTACAAAAACAAGAGTTAAGCAAGATTTATTGGCTTTTGCAAATACTACCTACAATGTTTTGTTGATTTGGTGTAAGGTTTTTTATTTGTGTGTAGAGTTTTGCAAAAATAGCCAATAGTTACAAAAATGTGCTTAAGCCATCTAAAAAACTGTAAAAAAAACTGTAATCATACATTCAAAACTGAATGAATACAATTTACTACAGTACTATTAAGACCCTTACGAAATGTATTGTAAAACCAAAATAATATAACTTAAATTAAATTAAAAAAGAGACCAAACAAAGCAGGCATCTAAACTAGGTGATTCTCTAACCTGGTGTTTTGCCAAGACGTGCTGAGGTGCTACCCTGGATGTACTGTATCATTAAAGAGGATATCAGATGTGATGTATGTAGATGAGAACTTGTGGCCTGGTACAGAGGAGAGCATGATTTGGAGCACAACTACTATAGATGTGGACCAAATGCAAGTGTGTGTGTGTGTGTGTGTGTGTCTGTGAGGATTAGGTTTATATTACATTGTGGGGACCAAATGCCTCCCACATTGTGATAAAAACCTGTTGTTGTGGGGACCATTGTTCAGGTCTCTACAAAGATCTATGAATGCAATAAAAAAAGTAAAAATGCTGAAATCTTGTATTTCGTATGGTTACTTATGGTTAAGGTTATGGCTGGGTAGGTCTTAAGGTCATCAGGTTAAGATTAGAGTTTCCTCCATAGAAATGAATGGAGATATAATTACAATCTTGTGTATGTGTGTCCATATGTGTGGTCCAAGTCTACAATATATTGTGGGGACCAATTTTTTTTCTTGGTCCCCACATAGGAAATTCAACTTTATAAAAATCTGTGACTGCAATCAAAAAATGAAAAAGCCAATAGAAATGAATGAGTGGTCCCCACAAAGATATGAGTACAAGCCTGTGTGTGTGTGTGTGTGTGTGTGTGTGTGTGTGTGTCTGTATGAACAGTGTATTTTGTTTCTGTGGCATTTCCTGAAATACTACATTTCTTTTTTTTTTTTTTTATAATTACTGACGATTATTTTGTGCAGTCAGAATAAAGGCCATAGACCCTGACAGTCACTGTGAATGCATTTTGCATCAAAGCAATAAGAAATGAATCACAGTTTAGCCCACATGAACTCATGTTATGGTAACTTTTGGAATTTCGAGAAGGTGGCTTCAGTACTGCAGAATGTATCTTAGCGATTGAAAAAGCTGTGTATATGAACTGCTCTGGGGGACCAATTGTGTCCTGCAATTTGACTGGACCTCTGTGACCTTTGGGTGCCGTGTGTGTTGTTTTTGTGGGGTATGTTTTTGTGGGGTATTGTCTGTGTGGTGCGTAGTGATGTTTGTGTGGGGTGGGGTGCTGTTTGTCTGGTGTGTGGTAATGTTTGTACGGTGTGCGGTAATGTTTGTGAGTGGTGTGGTGATGTTCACGCTTTAATCTTTCAGTACACATTAGACTTTTGTCTACATTCAGACTTTGCACTGTTCCCTAAATCACTGTTGCCTCCCTGTAACTGCATGCATACTAGTTCACTGGGACTCTTGTAAATTCAGCAATTACACACCACTAGGGTGGGGGTGGGAGTGGGGGGCAGCCAGGGCAATTAAATGTAATAGCAGGGAGCATAAATACCATTTTGATCCACCACCCAAAGGGGCTCTCGTACGAGCACTGACTGTTTGGAGGAAGCATAAACCTGCCCCTTTGACTAAACTTCCTTTATGCTCCCAATCCCACGGAAATGGTATCTCATGGTTGATGTCACAAGGCCCCCACAAGATAAAGGATGCTACGTGCTGGGGTAGCGTGCTAAAACTGAGACAGAACAGAAGCATTATTCATGTCCGTTGGGCAATAATTTTTAGTGGGAAACCACGTTTTGAGAAACTTTCACATGTCTTTATATTTGGTGCTTTTATTTTTTTACAGCTCTCACCATTAACATGCATTTACCAAGGTTCATCTAGAGTACATAAGTAGTTAATATTATATTTGAAATAATTATATAATGCACGGGATAAAAATATTAGAAAAACTCAATTGAGAGCGATAACGTGCATAATGGATAGTGGGGTTATCCTTACCTCACTGAGCCTGCAGCATTCATCCATGTATGTATCAAGACTATCCATGCTTAAGCTCTTCTTCAGAGGTTCCTCCTGGAGGTCTACATCTGGCAGGGTATTGAGGGCCTCAGTGGAGTTACAGCTCCCTACTATCCTGCCCCCTTTTAGGGGCTCTTCTGTGGCTGCCTCTGCAATGGCAGCAATCTCGGGTTCCGTAGAGGTGTCCCCCAAGGCTTCGGTCTCAGATCGTTGCATTTTTGTTCCTTCCATCACTGGGGTGGCCTGCACCGGTGTCATCTTCACGTTCACCCTGGTTTCCAGTGAAGTCAGGTCATGTTCTTTGACTTCTGAGGCCAGCTGGAGGGAGTCCTCCGTCTCCTCAGCCGCGGGGCACCTTTCCAGCAGAAGAAGGGGATCTGGATCTGAGGCCAGAGTTCTCATGTCCTCCAAACTGTGAGAGGATTCCCTGCTGTGCACCACAAAACTCTGCTCTGAGCCAGTGGGAGTGGATGGAGAGTCAGCTCCACTGGGCATTTCGACCCCAGAATCCTCATACTCAAACTTAAACAACCGTGTTATCTGGGAATCGGGGAATACTGACAGGTACTCAGACTTAGGCTCTGGTGGTTTGTTCTCAGAGGAACCCAGAACTGGACTCTCATCCAAGATTCTGCTGGGCTCAGACATGTCCTGCTCTGAGGCTGATATGGATATAGTTGAGAAAGAATCTTCGGCACCAGATAGTCTCTCGTGGAAGTTGTTAAAGATCTTAATCTTGGTGAGGACCACCTTGCTTTCCAGCACCACATCCCCCTTCCCTAAAGTAAAACAAACAGAAGAAACATGCAGGTAAGCACCTGAGATGTAGTGTTTTATAGGTGTGTACACAGCACAGACGGTCCATAGACCCTGACAGTCTCTATAGTTGGCTTTGTTTTTATCTTTTTTCACACCTTTTGGCCAAATTCCTCCCCCATTCTGTTTCATCTTAGTGTTCATTGAAATGAAATGGATTTAAGAATTCCTGAATGAATGTCAATAAGTGAGGGTTCTATTGCAGAGAGAACACAGGGCCTCCACAAGGGACCAAGCACAAGGACTGCAATGAATCAGTAAAGGAGCACGCTAGACTCCTCAAAGAAGATTTCTGATCATAAACTTTTAGGAAAGTCCCCCATTCTTTGAAAGTAATGGGTGTTTTACTCTGACAGGTATTTACAAAATGGCTGCCTATATGCATTTGTTTACTGTGCTTTCCCCCTATACTTTGTCTCAGAACTCCATGCCCACATTTTTGGTCTTTGACCACGAACAGAAAACGATTCCTTTCAAAGATGAGATATGAGAAAATTCCACTGCAGGAAGTGTTGAAATATGAAGACCAGGCTTTTACACAATCCAGCCTTCTTCAGCCTGGGGACACACAAATAACTCAGGACACACTCTGTTTGTTGCTGTCCCAGCCCGGCAGCTTGGGCTTTGATCCTAGGGCCAATATAAGGCCATTATGGAAGGCACTCAGTTGTAACATCTCTTCTTCCCCCGAATGAAATATAATACTTTACAGTCTCAATCAGGTCTCTTTCCTTACTATTAATCTCTTTTTGTTACTTTCTTTTCTTATCAAGGAGCTACTGCCTGCCTTCCCGTGGGGCTGCTGTAACTGGTCTTTGGATTTTGTATGGTATGTATTTACTTAGGAAGAGCAATATTTATCTAAATCGTTATTTCAGCAGAGCTTGTTTAAGTTCACCGTGATTATTTGCACTTGGTATTTCAGCTTCAGTGGTGAGCAAGTTTCATCAGTGGGCAGGTTTGGAAACCACCTGCCGTTTACACTTTGAATTCGGAGAGAAATGTCGGATATTCAGACTGCACTGTAAGGCCATTATGGCCATACACTGGCCTTACACTGGCCCTATGATCAGACTGCACTGTAAGGCCATAATGGTCTTACACTGGCCTTACACTGGCCCTATGATCAGACTGCACTGAGCAGAAAACTTCACACAGCAGCTTTTACCTTCAGCCCTGCTTGCAGGATTTAATTCTAGGAATGTTTACCGAGTGTTACAATTAAGGAATGGAAATGTTTAAAGTTTCTCAGAACATTATCCCACTACTACAACTACTACCAGAACTAAGTATTAATATAAAAAATAAGCAAAGGGCATGGTTCAGCAGTAAGTAACACTATTCCTTTATACCTCGGAGGTAATGGGATCAAGGCTGGATGGTGGATTTGTAGTATACTTTTATTAAATAATATTTTATTATAAAACAATATTTTCAACATTGTGTTCAGGTAATAATGTTATTGACAGAACTTTTGTTAAAATGTAAAATGTATAAATAACGTTCCCATTACCATTATAGTGTGAATGTTTTCTGCCCACTTTGAGAGGACCTTCACATAATGTTGGCTAAAGTTCTAGGAATGTTCCCTGTTAGCTGGATGCCTGGGCCGCCACAGGCAGCATTTAAAAACAGAATACTTCATAAAGATACCAGCAAGGCCAAAAGTCTAACTGAAGTCTTTTTCTTGTCCTGCTACTCCTGTGACAAACAATGTGCAAACACAGACATGGGACCATTGTGATTGACAGGAAGCAAAATCACTGGGTAACTCACTAAAAGCTGAGTGACAGGAAACACACTAATGTGTGGGACTCTGATTGGCTAATTAGCTGTTTTGTAGCCTTTCAAACCCAATAGGCAGGAAGGGTGTAAGATAAATTTTGCTATATGACTTTCAGGAAATATAAACAATGACTAAGTCAGCACGACAACTATGTTTCATAACAAACGGTCGGGAACGCTGTTATCCTCTTCATCTGTGTGTAAGCTGTGTTCCTCCCCAAATCAAGTTTAGTTCCACCAAAAGTTTATCAATCGGAAAATCACCAATTACTTTTCAAACAAAGCCATTAATTATTGTTCCACCAACAGGACAATGTAATGCCGTAACTTTGCGTGATATTTATTTCAGTGTTTTCAGTGGCATTCCAACATTAAAAACGTTAAATGAGCGCTTCAGCTACTCCTGGCCAAACTTTACAGAAAGTATTGCATGGATAAAATGACGGCACACCCATGCTTCTCCCAGGAAAAGTCCATTGTGACGGCCTTGTTTTTGGATTGGTCAGCCGTTCTGCAAAAACAATGGCTGCATTTCAGCCGCCTTAGATCATTCCAGCCTCTAGTTTGGCTCAGGTTCATTCCGATTTAAAACAATAGTGCAATTTTCCCACTTCCCCTCCTGACCTGAAAAAATGTTGGGTGGGGCAACTGAACAGTCTCATGGTTTCCTTATGACAGATTACGTACCATTTGTGCTCATGTTTACTGTACTCAAAGAAGACAGTCTGCTCACACCTCTTAAACTTATTAAGATCGTGAAATGAGAAAATGGGTTCCTCTCAAGTTTATTTAAAAAAAACAACAAATTAGTGAGCTATACCAGTGAAAGGGGAAATACTTAAAATATTAATGTGTGTATTACAATCACAATTTAGAAGAATAGACATAGTGAGTAAAAGCTCCCTTTTTAAGAGTCCCTAGGGGAAGCAGTTTCCCTAGATGAAATCTGGATGAGACTCTGTCTCTTGAACGATTCTTCTACATGGACTGAGATGCACGTTTCCTGTTTTCTCCCAGTGCAGTCGGCCTGCAGCACTGCGTGATCACTCTCACTGTGGTCAGGCTCTGAAAACCACTCCTCTTGCACTATCACCAGTGCTGCCATTTATGAATGAAAGTCACGTGCCATAAATGAAGCAGCATGTTTTTGAGGACTGAGGAATTCTCACGTCTTTGGCCTGAGCGCTACAGCTATCGGCCTAATGGCATGCTACAATTACAGCCGGTACCCAAAATTTGTGTTTAAATCTGTTTAAAGAATAAGGATGTTATGCGTTATAGTTCCATGATGTTTGGAGCAGAGAAGTAAGAACGGAGATGCCACTGATCCAAGAAAAATCCAAGCTGAAGATGCCAGCAGCCACGTAGGAACTTACTTGGTTTGTTCACCACATTGGAAGATAGAAAGGGGTGCAGATGAGTTACAAAGTCAACTTTACTGTGTTAGTAATCCATAAATTGCCTTTATCTAGTCAGTCCGCACTGAGCTGCCTCATATCAGATACCAGCTGGGAGGCCTATTGTGTTTCCTTTCAAAAGGCCTAAGTAAGAATTCAAAAGATTTTGTTGGATTTTCTCAGCTGTTAGTGCGGTTTGTTTATCCTATGCTGTCAGTCAGTGCAAGTCGCGGGAATAATGCATGAGTTGTTATCTTATGTCACAGTTTGGTGCTGTGGACCCTTCATGCTTTTTTGGATTTTTAAATGAATCTTTTAGCACAACACTGTGTGGCGCTTGCAGTGGGAAAAGCACCGGTGGCTGTTCGCTGTTCAGATCCTTCAGTACTTTCAATAAGCGCAGTGAGGGCCACCGGCCACTGGTGCCGGGGGGGATCAAACGGCCCCACGGCCGCTTCCTGGGCAGGCTGGAATGTGAGCTATTCCACATCACAGGGACCGGCAGTGGGCACACACCAGAGGCATGTGTAAAAAGGACGGGATGCTCAGGAGAGCCAGTGGCTGTGCCGGCAGGATATGAGCCCTCATACCTGTCACCACCCCCCCCCCCCTTCAATAAGGCTGAAATCTGCCACCCACCCATGAAGTTGGCCTAAACATGAAGGGCTCCATAAGTATGACAACCCCAAGCAGCTGAAAAAGCAAAGATCGAAACCACCTCTGTATTTCCCTAACACACGCTTCTGATGGCTACCTTGTCTATGACCCCTGAACACAATAAGACATATTAAGTATGCCACTCGATGCAATTGTGTTCACAACAGAAGGCAGAGATTTGGAGGTGGTGCCCAGACATGGCAAAGATGCACGGAGAAGCAGCCATCAGACAGGGCCGGATTGAGATTGATATGGGCCCCTGGGCAACAGCACACATGATATCATGTCAGGAAGAAATTGAGCTGATTGGTGGCTCATGCAATTCAGAAAAGCATCTAATACTGGGAGAATATTACATGGGTTTTTCAGAGATTGCCAAATTAAAAGAACAATACACAATTGCATTAAATATATTACATTTTAAATGCCATTAACTTGTTAAGGGGCATTTCTGAGTGGGACTGGGCGGTTGCCCTGCTAGATGCCCCTTGAGGACACAGTTAATCCCAACCAGGCTTCATGTGGTTCACCTGTCTGTGTGGGAGCACAAGAGCTTCTTCGTTTTTCTTCCAGTGAAGTATGTACTGCTTGAATAACATACTGTGTTCATCAAGCCTGTTAATCCAAATGTGCTATTATTTAGACTTATTTACAAAAGTATGTGGGGGGGGGGGGGGCAACATAAGAATTTAATAGAGCAACTATGTCACGCATTTTGAAAACATGCCTGAAGGTCAAGGTATTTTTTCTGAGTAACTGTATATATATATATTTTTAAATATTTGTTTATATATATTTGCTCTGTAATGCCTAGGACACCCCGAAGCCCCTTATAGGTGCTCCTAAACTTAGTCATATTTTATCAACTGGAGATGAGCCTCTTTGACAATGACCAAACAAATCCCAATATCCAAGAATGTGGAATTTAATAAAATGACGGAAATAAGCCTGAATGCTCAGCACTCAGTGAATAATAAACAACTCAGACATCTTGTTTTTATTATGACAATGAAAAAATGTCTCCTTGGTGTACAAGGGACCAAATATGTGGCTTTGGGCATAGCAGCTTTGCTGGCTTTCCGTAGACCTGCAGACAAATTTAAGAGCAAAATTTAACCATTAATTCTCTTTAAATAGATCTGTGCACACCTGCGGTCAAACCTGATTTAAACATCTGACGCTGCTGAGGACATATGCAGATGCCTGCTAGGGTGTCAGACTAAACAAACACTAGGTCCCCTGTAATCACACTCAGTTTCTCATTTTCGCCACTGAGTCACTGTCTTCTCCATCCAATTAGAGAGCCTGCCCTGCTCTGTTTTGTGGACCAGTAGTCATGCATCTCTGTAATTTTCCATGATATTAACTTTACAGGCGCTCTTATTGTGCCATTCCAGCAGGGTAAAAACCACATGATGTCTTCATCTAAAGAAACATCTGGTGCCTGATGTGACCAATATAGTGGCTGCGGAGCTGGTGCCTGACCCTGGCGTGCAGGTGGGGGTACCTGCCCTCATACCTCGCTGGCAATATGGCCGCTCATCATATTTATTTTTCCCCTGTTGCAAGAGAAATATCCCAGCCCAGAGAGAAGGAGGGGTCCACAAAGCCAGCAGTATCAGATAGAGCGGCCATGGATCTTGAGGTATGGGAGAGAAAGAGGGGGTGGGGGGTTACATAGCCCGAAGCAGATTCATCCCCCCCCCACCCCCCACCCCCTTCAAATAATTTCGAGGGACTTTAGCAGATGTCTGAACAGGGAGTAGCACAGCCTGAGGTGTTGGCCTGTGACCTGCGCAAACTCAGTGACAGATCTGCTGTCTGCTGCACTTTCTCATTCTCATTCTTTCTCGTTCCAAACCTGCAGTTGAAAAGTGGCCCATATCTGCACATTGTTGCGAGGGCCGACTGGAATGACTCAAGGCCAAGGGGCAGGAAACTATAATAATCAAAGCTATTTGCAAGTTGTTTTATTTAGTTTCAGCACAGCGTATTACAGATAATGGCCTCTATGATAAGATCTGCGCCCATGGCCATTAAGAACCACCGTAAGTGTCCCAGGGAGGTGTTTGTATTTTCCTCTACCTTCTAGCCAGCAGGAGGCAATGCCCCGTAACCCTGTGTACCAGGCAGGGTCATAAACACGCTCCTACCAGCCAGCCAGCTATTTTTATGATGGGCTGTGTGTGACACTCTGATCCTCTCTTAGCCCTGGGGGGTGCAAACGGCCTTAGGCTCTGAAATCCCTTCATGTGGAAAGCCTGCCTCTTTCCCGTAACAAGTATGTCACTAGTAATCATACTGTAAATGAAACCAACCCCTTCCTTACAATTCATGGATATTATGAACAATTCCACTCACCCGCCTCCAGGGGGCACTCTCTTGGAGGACCTTTAGCCACTGACTCAATGCAACACAGCATGCTAAGTGCACCTGGGGATCCTGTAACACGGCCTCCCAATGTGCAAGCCATCACTCCAGCACGATATTCATGTTTTACTAGTGCACAGTTTTTGCAGTTGTTTTGCACCATATGGTTGTATCGGCACACTTATAGTGTTAAAGTTATAAAAATGAGAAAAACCAGGCAGAGGCTGAAAAGTGACACCTGGGGTGGGGGTGTCCTGAATGGAAGCAGGTGGCCCTGGCCATACGAGTGAACAGGACAAACTGTGTCACCAAGAAGCTATCATCCTGCAGCATGCTAGTTTATCTGTGTACTTAATCATTCAGATGTGTGGAACAACTTTCTCAACACTATGGACCATTAATAAAGTACTGCTCAGAAAAAAATAAAAGATACATTAAAATGTTGCAATGAAAATGTCATCTAAATGGGGGGGGGGGTTATATTCCAGGTGCTCTGACCCACCCCATACCCTCCATCTGAAACTGCCATTCCGAGACTTCTCTGTTAGCCCTGGATCAGGGAGGCCCCCCCCTCCATTATCTGACGGAGTGGATAAGGGAAGAATTTGCAGGAGAGGTGGCTCCACTTAAGACCTCAGAGCTGCCTAACTCACAAAATTCCCTGTCTTTGGCACCAACAAACAGACATTAAGTCACATTGTGAAAAAGCCCAGCAGATCTCATCCAGTGGATCTCATCCCTGCTCCTAGTGGGTCTCACTGTGTGCTTCAGCACTGAAGCTGCAACCTGCTGCCTCAGGCTCTGCAGGTGCTAACGCGTTCACCTCTCTTCCTACTAGGGGTCCCGCATAATCATGAACACTTTGTTCCCCTCATGGTAAGGGGTAGTTATCGTAAGCAGCAAAACCTGTTTTTTTTCTGAGAAGAGGAGAGGGCAAGACAGAACCAGGAAAACCAAATAACACTCGATGCTGTGTCTGAAGAGGCCACTGGCCAGGGTTCCGGACAGAAGGTCAAATTGCAGCAAAGCTCAATCTGTACCACCCGTCACTTTGAGAAACACCCTGAATCACCGTCCGAACTCCACTCCCGCTGGAGCTGCCGCGTTCAGATTCTTCAGTGCGTGTGTCACGGCATAGTTCACAAAAATCTGATTTCGCAACAAGGCCCTGAGGGCAACGTATCCATTGTGTGCCAAGCCAGAGCGACTCGCCAGGAGAAATGGTACAGTGATTGACGGGATGCTCCAGTGTCATCTTACACTTACCTTATCCACCCCAGTTACCTCTGCCTGTGGAGTTACCGGGACTCGGATTTCACACCGGGGTGGTTTTGTGGTCACTGGCAGAGGCGCCGCTGCCATTGTCATCAGCTCCAGCGGCGGCTTAATCATGCAGGGGTGACGGGCCTTTGGCTGCCCGCTTCTACGGGGGTGGCCACACGCGGTGTCGGCCCACACAGGCACCCAAAGGCCACCTCGTTTGTCCCGCTCCCATCGGATGTGGGGGGGGTGGGGGGTCATACAGACACCATGTGAAGCAGAGGATTAGATTCCTTCACAAAAGCTAACAAGTGGGGTGGGGGGTGTCTTACAGGTCTTACAGTAAACAGATGGGGGTGTTGGAGGGAGCTATCCATCCTTACACCAGCCGGGTCATACTGTACATGACCCACAGATCACAACTCGGGCCGGAGCTAAGTGTAGGAACGGCTAACATTTTCGGTCATGTTTACATCATACCACAGGCATGAATCTCTCATGCCAACAATACCTGGAAAAGTCTCTACACAACCATTTCCTCCCCCCCGCTCTAACACAGAGCGCTTGCTGGAGAACAGAGTAGTAGACTGAAACATGGCTCAATATGACCGGCTTTAAATGGTCTTACTGTACCTCCTGTCCTTAAAGAAAAAAACCAAATGACCACTTTTCAGCCCCGACAGGCGCAACCCAAATGATGTTCAGCAGCACAGGTGACAGGAACTTTGTAGCAGACAGAAACATCCACAGAAGGGATGCCAAATGCTCATGCATGACAGAAGGATCACAGGTGTTTTACCTTTCTTCCAGGGCACGAGGACAGACAGGGATCTGTGCCACCCGAAAGACGTGCTGCTTCTTCGTTTCTTCTGGCTCATGGCTGTAATCCTCTGTCTGGAGCTTTCACTGCGCAGACAGTCAGTCACAGAGAGCAAACAGCCCCCTTCCTCAACAGCACAGGTCCATCCTGGTCATTCTGGCCTGCTGAGCCGCAGTACAGTGCTGCCCTCTGGGAACTCACTCTGCGGCCAGCATCTCCCTAGTGTCTTGTGTTCCACCCTGGGAAGGGACTCTCTGTGTGGGTCCTTAGACTTCGCAGATCAGGGCGCCCCCCCCCCCGGCCCAGCTTGGCGGCTGATCCCCGCTGTGTGCTCCTTGCGTCCGTTCCTCCGTCTGAGAGGAGAATGAGAGCCAGTCTGTGGTGCAGAGCACTATCACACAGCTGGGCGGAGTGGCAGCCGGCCAGCCAGCAGTGGGGGAGGGAGGGGAGAGTGAGGAAGGGGGGGTGAGGGGGGACCCAGTGTAATCCCTTCTCCTGTTTAACTCTTGGATTGTGTGTGTGTGTGTGTGTGGGGGGGGGGGGGGTGCATAAGTCAGATTTGGAAACTAAATTGTCCCCAAAGTGTTGTAAAACCCGAAATTTCCCTTCTTTTGGGGACGTCTTTTGGGGTCCCCATTTGGATAACCTCAGCTTTATAAAAATCTGTGAATGCAATAATCCAAAGAGTAAAAATGCCAAAAGTCTTGTATTTGGGTTGGTTACTTACGGTTAAGGTTAGGGATGGGTTAGGGTTAAGGGTGTCGTAATTGGGATTAGAGTTTTTCCCATAGAAATGAATGGACGGTCCCCATGTAGATAGGAAAACCAACTTGTGTGTGTGTGTGTGTGTGTGTGAGAGAGAGAGAGAGAGAGAGAGAGAGAGAGAGAGAGAGAGAGAGAGAGAGGGGTGCGGATGAGAGACTGAACTCACAGTCGCTCATGCCACTATGGGATT
>JAABNY020000063.1:17895540-17927064 GCA_015164015.2 Brevimyrus niger | reverse complement strand
GTGTGTGTGTGTGTGTGTGTGTGTGAGAGAGAGAGAGAGAGAGAGAGAGAGAGAGAGAGAGAGAGAGAGAGAGAGTGAGTTGAGGTTTTGGGGCAGGAATATGTTTCTAGATCTGCTTTTGTTGGTGTTCTTAGGTATTTGGCTGTTCAAGCTACATAAACTAATGTACTAACAAAAGATTATACTGAGAAGGACTGGGATCATTAGGAATTTTAGAAAGAAATTAACCTGCCTTGAAACTGAATTTATACATGAAATATCTAGCTTTGATTCCAAATCCAAGTTTGTTTACTAGAGTACAGGTTTCTAGAGTAATTCTAGATTTTTCTGAACTTTACTATCACTTTTAACTAGAATGTTAAATGGATGCATTTTTGCAGAAGGCTGTTTCATAAAATCAAGTCAAATGAATCTTGTTTAATTAAAGAAAGGCTTTGTTTTCTTCCCCTCAGAAAACACAGGGCTGGAATTCGACACACCCACACACACTGAGTGCTCACAATGCCCCAGTCGCCCTGCTTAAGCTCTCTCCCCAGAAAGGTGGGAGGAATAGCTAATCATCTAACACTTTTCCATGAAAAATCTCAGTCTTCCAGAGCAAGAGCAGATGCCAGATTACTGGATAAACAAATTAGGCCACAGGATAATCTGGCAGCCAATCCTGTGTTTTTCAAATTTCTATGGAAAAAGTACTGTTTTGGAGCAGGTCCCCTTCAGCGTTTTGGGAGCAACAGGTGATGTGATAAAGCACATAAATATCCCAGGATGAGCTGTGCTGTGGAGATTCAGGCAGGGAGATTAGACACCATGGGTAGTTAACGAAGGATGCGGCCAAAGTAGAGGCTCTGACATGCTTACTATGTCATATTTGCTGTTCGCAAGTGCCAGCATTTCATTTAAGAGCACCGCCCCGTCTAGATGATTTGACTTTATGATCTCACCACTGCTCTTTGTCATACAGGAAAACAGCATCTGTACTTTAACATTTAATTAACTGGAATTTCAAGGTGAAATATTTTCATGTTTTAGTGCCTTATAATCAAGATGGTATTCATTTCTGATTAGTTTGATTTTATGTCACAATGTCACATCCTGCCCGCCACGTCTGCCTGATCCTCATGTCTCCTCTCTCACGTGGCCTTAATGGGCTACACCTCATGCTTGCTGCCCCTTATTAGTCTATATATTAAAGTACCTGTTTGTCCCATCTTCATTAGTCATTGAAGGGGAACCTTCCCCGTGCATGTGCCCTCTCACGTTTCAGTCCTCCTGTTTTGATGCCTTGTGATTTGCATTTTTCCCAGTTTTTGTTCCATTGAGTTCAATAAAACCTGTTTTGTTTCACCACACCTAACCCCGACTCATTCAACACGAGATAATTGTTGATAGTGTTTCTTCTGCACTTAAACATTTCTGGGTGTATCAGACTACCATTAGATGAGAAAATTGTGAACTAGAGTTTGTAGCACTAAATTATTCTTCATCACATAGTTTGTAATTCATGAGTTAATAAATTTAATATCTCTCATTTTTTTCTGTGTGACATGTGATAATATCACATAAAATGAAACAAAGATATTAAAAACTTTACTGGTGCTGTTGGAGGGATTGGGAAAGACATTTCTATACTGACACATGAGTAAGATGAGTAAGGAGCCAGAGCAACAAAGATTTTGTTCAGGGAATCCATCAGGCGATTACATGCATGCATACTTAAAGGAAGTTGGCAGATATGATGTTTACTTGGAACCTTTGCCTAGGATGTTTTGAAAGCATTTTGTTGGTCTTGGAACCACGAAGTAGCCGTCACTGCAAGTTCGGTGAAGGATGTTGAATAATATTGACGTTGAAGGATCTGAAGTTCTTTTTTTATAAAGTCTGAAACTATTACGTCACAGTATCTACTAACACCTCCATGTCCAGCATTCCTAACCTGTGTCAACCAAGATAAATACATGGGGCTAAAACACCATCTGCTTCCTGCAGATTCCCATAACTGAAATATGAAATGACACACAGCATAATGCACACCTGCTGATCATTCACTTCCCCATGACTCATGTAGATGTGGTGTTTTGACACGTTACAGTACACGCTGCGCTTCCATGCCTCTGACTTTAACACTGCCAACGGCTACAAAATCCATAGCCGCATGTATATTGTGAATTCCTTTGGTTACCATACTGATTTTTTTTTTTTAATCTTGTGATTGTAGATGATCAATCAAAGAACCACGGAGATAATGTAGAGGACCCAGCGGAAACTGTTACATTGTCGTATTATGTTGCAAGGTTAGAGTACATAGGAAATATTAGAGCCTTTCATTTCTTCTAGCTGTGTTTAATCTGACTAGCCTATCTTTCCCACAAAGCGGCTAGCTAATAGACTGAGTTTCCCATAGTAAAATTCTGAGTAACACTGGGAAGAACCATAGCTACTGTTCAGTCAAGGAGAGAAAAAATATGTCTCACTAAGCCCGATATATTCGATACAGTTGTGTATCTCACATAAACATATCCTGACACATACAAAGCAGTGGTGGTGGTTGGGGAATCGCATGTCGCCAGCACCCAGCACTTGTACTACAGCTGGTAGCTTTGGGAAAGCAATTTCAGAATGATTTCAGGGGTGCAAAAAGGCATCATTATGTCTACGTGTTTTGGCCTGTTAGAGCAACACAGGTAGTCTGTAATTAAACAGTAAGCTGGAGGGCTTGGGAGGTCTACTGCTTCATGTGCAACCACCCAGGCCTTTGTTCCAGGACTGGAAATCCGGATGAAACGCAGCGCGTTCGGGACGCACCCCACGTGCTGCACCTCATTCACTATTCAGTTCTCACAAATGTTCTGTGTTAATAAGTTATCTGCTTTTTAAATACATCTTCAGTGTGGCAGTACTCCTGCCCACTTAGATTTTTCCAAGCTCCTCCCGGTCCAGGTTTCTCTCTCTCCATGCCTCTCATCTGCCGCCTCGCTCCCGAGTTTGAAACATCTGCCTGCAGGCTTGGCTTGACCAAATCGATTGCCATTCGAACTGTGTAGAGGGTGTGGCTCCTCAGGATGATACAAGGTCAGTCCCTGTCTGGAAAGCGTGTGGAGCCATAACTGCAATAGACCAGTAGAGTGCAATGAAACCAGAACTGTCATCATGGTGAATCATTTGGCTCACTCATGGAATTATGTTGTCCCAAGCAAAGTATATAAATCATTGTGCATTCCAGTGCTGCTCGGTTTCTTCATTTGATATTATTCTACAAACACGTCTGGCTTAGGTTACAGTATTCCAAATTTATCAAATCAAAGTGGTCTCCACCAGCTGAATAAGGTGTTTATGCTGCTCCCTCAAACATGTGAAATTTCGCTTACAGGCTACCTGACCATTTTGCCATTGCTGCTGCTTTGCTTCTATTTCCTTATTTTTCAGATTTCTTTTGCGGAAATTCTCAAAGCAGGTTAGCAAGTTGTCGACTTGAAAACCATTATTGGCTGCAGCTTGTTCTTCCTTCCAAATCTCAGGACCCCACTGTCCGGCATTCACCCTAAACCACCACCTTCCCAATGCCCTTAGCCGTGGTAAAAGGCCCTACAGTCTTCCTTCCGGGTCAATGACATCACCATCTCAATGTGAACATTTGCTTATGACTCCCTTTGATCCAGGACGACATAAATGGATGCTCGCCACCTACACTGCCTTCCCCACACGCGAGCGGCTGCCCTCATTTTATCCTCTTTGTTTACTTGAGGGTTTTTGTCTCTTTTGAGCCCAATGGCAGACAGCATCCGGAAGGGTATCTCTCTGTTGCATCGGCTCGATTTCCTTAGGAGCCTCCAAGACAATTACTGGCCGAACATTAAAGGAACTGGATGCTGACTAACAGAGGCCTGACCTATTAACTCATTATGTGCAAGTTCTTTGTACCTCATACAGGGAATCTGAGAAGTTGGCCATTGTGGTTCAGTTGTTTTACTATATACAGTATGTCATTTTTGATTGGAGTGGCTATTGACAATGAAGGGTGCTGCATTCAAATAAAAAGCAAAATGGTTTCGGGCGCACACACGTTTAAATGGGATGTAAACCTGAATTTTAGCTTAAGATCCAGTAGGGTTTAATGTGTGAATGCCCAGCCTGGAATCACGCCGCCCCACTGGCATAGGCAAGAACACACACTCCATAACCCCTCAACCTGGAGCCCAGGAGATTCAGACTGGCTGCTCTAACTGTCACCATTGTGGTAAGGGCTCCAGGAATCCCGCAGGAGTGCATGCAGGAACATTTCATGGGGCGATACTATAAAAGTAATGACATCACTGTTATTCTCTGTGCCACCTTGCTGGACGTGACTGAACTGGCCCTCTCCGTGTTCTGGTAGAGCAGGTAAACAGCCTTGTTCATTGTGACTCTGCTGAAGGTTACGTCAGCAACCCAGTAGCACTGGTGTGTGTTGTCAGGGCTGAAACAATCCCTGGGAGAAAGGACCTTATTTTCTAAGTCTGATGGCTATGCCTTGTAATTTTCCAGAATGCCTTCAGGACTGTGACGTCAAGCATCTATGAAACTCTGTCCTTACTTTGTTTCTTATTACAGATGGAAGTCATCATATTTGTTTTCTATTAACAACTCTCATTTATTTGCTTACACATCACATTCTGCTAACATAATTGTTTACATACATAAAAAAATATTTATAACTGCTTTGTTTTTCCATAATTAAATGAAAAAAGTGTAACGGGGTTTAGTATTTCTCCGGGATGAATACTGGCAATCGGCTTGACCAGCCTGTTTCCCCTTATTTGTGTCTGTGCTTTGGAAAATAAACACAAGGTCTGAGGACACAAGTTTGTTTTCACAGCTGACCAGTTAGAGGCCTCACAAAGAGAATGTCACCTCCCATTTGAACCTAATTCTCTCAGTGGCAGAGATAATCCACAGGTCTATTAAAAGGTCCATACCAATGATATATAACCCCCTTTGTTTTCTCACATAAAGGCTCACACAGTGTTAAATAAGAATAGTTTGATTTTGTTGCATGATTAACATAATTATCAAAACTGAGGAAAGTATGTCGCATTTTTTTCCATTAATTAGCCTTCTGGAAAAGTGGATTATGGTCAAAATTCAGTCACATTTTGCATAGCTGTGGCCTGTCCTCAGCTGATTTCATGTTTTTAACGTCAGCGTATATAAATAATACAGTTTTAAGTCTTTAGGGGAGTTCAGATGGGCATTCAGCCATAATTCAGAGAGGCCACTGTCATTTTTCACTTCAGTTTTTTATTTTTTTTTTAAAAAAAAGCAAGAGTAATTGTAAAGCCATATACTGAATATTGACTCCAGCATGGCTATTAAAAAAACATGTAGTTTTATCGGGACAATGAATTAATTTACTGGACTTTTGTGCCTGTCAGTAAAGTCAAACAAATTTAGGAAATGGCACAGATTGACCTACAACGGAAAACAGATGGTACAGTAACGCAACACGACCATCACCAGACTCACCGGCCACTCTGGGGTGGGAAAAGCACACACTACCAGAAGAGACACGCGGCTCCAGCATCACCATGATTATACACCAGATTGATGGAAGCAGGTCGGGATGTGTTGTTCCATTGTGATAACCTCCCAGATAACCCAGAGCTCACACTCACTGCGTGGCCTGATATTAGCAGCCCAGCCACACAGCAGGCCCCCACAGGAAGGCCTGGCGCCCAAGGAAATGCCATCTCTCTCTCTCTCTGCCTGCCACAGGGCAGCAGTGGCCAATGCCTGGGTTTTCTTCCGCTGTCAGCCAGCCACCGACTGGCATCTTGGAGAACATCATACCAGTCGCACGCACTTAAGACGAGTCACAATGGAGCCCAGAAAGGCGGGGCTCCACAAACACAGAAGTGGTGAGCGCCTCTCAGTATATGGCTCTTGATGGACCACCTCATAGAGGAAGCGTTTCATTTGCTCAGTCTTCTCTGAGCCTGTTTACATATTTGCTCTGTTTGTTTACTCCTTTTTGTTATCTTACACAGACCTTGCTGTCAGTCTGCCAGTTGACCGACTGACGTGAGAGTGCTGAGCACTGAATGTCTCCAGACTCTCTTTCTACCCTCACCGCAGGGTACACAACACGCTCCCTCTTAAACGGTCTGACCTCTGCTGAAAACCAAGGAATGTAAGAGGCGCGAGTAGGAAAGATGGCCGTGTTTCGAGCGAGGGAGGCTTGGCTTCGGCACAGATCGTTATTAGGCTGGCCCATGAAAATCACTCACGCCGTCAACATACGGGGGGGGGGGATCTGAAGATTAAGAGATGTTGCGAAGAACTATTTCAGTTATAAAGACAAAGGGTGGGCTCTACAGCACTTTGTGAAAGTGAAGGTGTAATTTAAGGAGCTCTGTTTTCACTGAGACTGTATGAGGTCACGATTCTCCCAAAGTGTTCATAATATGGAGAAACAGTGCGGGAAACCCAACTCCTCCTCACAGCCACGTGGGGTTCAGTCCAGATGGCCAATAAGTGACCTCTAGTAGTAAATATAAAACCTGCTGTTCCTCCCATTGCTATGTGTGAATGTCAACTAAAATATTGTGTTGTCTGGAGTCAGTTCCAGGCTCACCTATGAGCAGTCAGATAGATAAAATATTCCTTCATTTAGCTGTTACTTTTTTCTTATACTACATCCTTCAGCCTATTGGCTGAGGGTTTAGGACTTCATTTCTGACAGCATGGTAAAAATTAAGTTACACAATGCATAATTGATCTCTTGTGGTTTGCCATTGGTTTTATATGAATCATCTCAATGTCAGTGTTTCTCTCATTTGTTCAAATCAACAAAGTTCCACATCAATTCCACAAGAATAAGTGTTTATGGTCTGCTGGTACTTGTAAAACGTTCTGGTATTTCAATAAAACCTCTGCTGTGTACAGTTTTCACCCTGTCAGCAGGGTGAGTCAAGCTGTTGAAACGTCGCAACAGCAGCTGACAAGGAGCAAGGAGCAAATAAGGCCCCTGCTCAGCAAGCCCTTTCCCCCCAACTTCCCCACCCACCTCCAGCCAGAGCACTAGATCTCAGAGGAGCTCAGACCCTCTGTGCCTGGAATTAGCTGGTGTGGATTGGCAGGCCTGAATGGATATGAGGTGTTGTTCGCAATTTTTTTTTTAACATTGACTTGGTTTTACAAGCGGGATGAAATACCTTTTAAAACCGTCATGCCCGTTTTATAGCTACTCATGTTAACTTTTGCTTTTTGCTGGGTCAAAGAATACAGAAGAGGAATATGTGTAAAACTGGGGGCACGTGGATGCACCCGACGCAGCCTGGTACCATAGTGTACCATAGGAGGAGTTTGATATTTGCACTTTGGGGGATAAAAACCTACATCTTGGTTTCCTTATGTGGTAACACATCTATCTAGAATAAAGGAATAAATACCGTTGACTGGCCCCCATGCTCACCTGACCTAAATCCAATAGAACACCTCTGGGACATTATGTTTCAGTCCATCCGATGACACCAGGTTGCACCTCAGACTGTCCAGGAGCTCAGTGATGCCCTGGTTCAGATCTGGGAGGAGATCCCCCAGGACACCATCCGGCGTCTCATTAGGAGGAAACCCTGACATTATCAGGCATGCATACAAGCACGTGGGGGTTAAACAAACTACTGAGAATGATTTTGAGTTGCTGCAATGAAATTTCGGCAAAATGGACTAGCCTACTGCATCATTTTTTCACATTGATTTTCAGGGTGTCTTTGAATTCAGTCCTCTGTAGGTTGATCATTTTCATTTCCATCAAACGATATGGCATCCTTTCGTTCATAACACATCACCCAGTCCATATCAGTATAGATATACAACATGATTTTTCCCCAATGAGGTCTGATGTATTTTCAAAGCGTTCCTTTAATTTTTTTGAGCAATGTATATGGTTCTAATTTAGAGACAATTAGTCAAATGCTTGTCTTTAAAACTCAAAAAAATAGAATACTGTGCAAAAGTTAATTTATTTCAGTAATTAAACTTAAAAGGTGAAACTAATATAGAATATAGACTCATTGCATGCAAAAGGAGATATTTCATGCCTTTGTTATAATTTTATTGATTATGGCTTACAGATTATGAAAAACCCAAATTCAAAAGCTCAGAAAATTAGAATATTGTGAAAAGGTTCAATAGGCTCAGTGTCACACTCTAATCAGCTAATTAATCCAAAACACCTGCAAAGGGTTTCCTAAGCATTTAAATGGTCTCTCAGTCTTGTTCAATAGAATTCACAATCAAAGGGAAGACTGCTGACCTGACAGTTGTGCAGAAAACCATCATTGACACCCCTCACAAGGAGGGAAAGGTAAGTGCAAAAGAAGTTTGATGTTCTCAAAGTGCTGTATCAAAGCACATTAATAGAAAGTTAAGTTGAAGGGGAAAGTGTGGAAGAAAATGGTGCAAAAGCAGCAGGGAGGACCGCAACCTGGAGAGGATTGTCAGGAAAAGGCCATTGAAATGTGTGGGGGACCTGGAGATGGACTTAAAATGTTGTAGAGTATTCCTCTTGTCAAGCCACTCCTGAACAACAAACAACGTCAGAAGCATCTTACCTGGGCTAAAGAAAAAAAAAGAACTGGTCTCTTGCTTAGTGGTCCAAAGTCCTGCTTTCTGATAAGAGCAAATTTTGCACCTAATTTGGAAACCAAGGTCTCAGAATCTGGAACAAGAATGGAGAGGCACACAATCCAAGATGCTTAAAGTCCAGTGTGAAGTTACCACAGTCTGTGTTGATTTGGGGAGCCATGTCATCTGCTGGTGTTGGTCCCCTGTGCTTAAGGTCCAGAGTCAAAGCAGCCGTCTACCAGGACATTTTAGAGCACTTCATGCTTCCTTCTGCAGACAAGCTTAATGGAGATGTTGAATTCATTTTCCAGCAGGATTTGGCACCTGCCCACACTGCCAAAAATACCAAAACCTGGTTCAATGACCATGTGATTTCTGTGCTTGATTGGCCAGCAAACTCGCCTGACCTGAACCCCATAGAGAATCTATAGGGCATCCCCAAGACAAAAATGAGACATGAGACCGAAAAATACAGAAGAGCTGAAGGCCGCTGTTGAAGCATCCTGGTCTTCTCAGCAGTGCCACAGGCTGAAAGCCTCCATGCCACACCGCATTGAGGCAGTAATTCATGCAAAATGGGCCTAAACCAAGTACTGAGTACATATGCATTATTATACTTTTCAGAGGTCCTACATTTCTTTATTTAAAATCCTTTTTTATTGATTTAATGTAATATTCTAATTTTCTGAGCTTCTGAATTTGGGTCTTTCATAATCGGTAAGCCATAATCATCAAAATTATAACAAAGGCTTGAAATATCTCGCTTTGCATGTAATGAGTCTATATCATGTATTAGTTTCACCTTTTAAGTTAAACTACTGAAATTTAACTTTTGCATGATATTCTAATTTTTCAAGTTTCCCCTGTATATTTTACCTTTCTATACACATAAAACACATAAGAAATGGAGTGCCAAACTTCTCACCAACCCCTAGGTTATTCCCTGTAAGCTGGAGGGCCTCCTTATAAGGATGGATGTAGATTAACATCATACCCAGGACGAAGAAATTGCAGGTTAAGGGCCTTGCTCAAGGGCCGAATGCAGTAGAATCACTCTGGGCATTCACCTTCACTGGGATTTGAAAAGGCAACGTTCCAATTGCTGGCATAGATCCCAATTATTATAATGGTAACCTACATAATATACCAACAAGACTAAAGCAACTGAAAACTGTGTCAATTTATGAGAATTATACGAAACCACTGACATGTATGTACTGAAACATTTCAAAATTTTGTTATAATGTGGGCAATACACTGTTTTGTAAATGATAATCGTCATTTGAGAAATGCTCCAAAGCAATCAACAAAAGCTGCAATCAATTGGTGGAAATATATGTTTCTGAGACATGAGTTTTGGTTAAAACTTGGTTAAAAAGATACTTTTGCAGCTAAACCATAGTGTTGTCCTATATGCATAAATTGTTGTGGGAAATGCTCTTATAGTCTTGAGAACATTAAATATGATTCATGAAATCTGCCAAAGCAATAGAGAAACTCGTATATATAATGATTTTTATGGAAGTCCGTTTGTAAGCACGTGCTGTCTGTAAATTGGACGTTCTTAAGCCGTGAACTGCCTGTATGTCTACAGAGCTGATCATACTGTAGCTCAGTGTTACGGTGCTGGATTGACCCCTAGTGGCGGCCAGTTTTAATGCAATAAATGTTGAACGTTTCTTACGGTACTTGTTGACATCGTACTGAAAACTAAATCTTATGCCAACACAAGTTCGAGTACAGGTACATTGGAATGCTTCTTTTCACATATCCCATCTTGCTCACACACGCACACATATGAAATAGGGGCTGCCAACTTTGGTCAGCGGCGGGCCTGAGATTTTCAATTCGAGATAAGTCTGCGTACTCATGTACGTAACAGTTGTTTTTAACCTTGTAAATGGGTTCGCACACTATCCATACAAAATTAAGAACAATATCCAGGTGGTGCAACTAGTGGTCACTTAAAATGACTGTCGTGTAAAACACACTTTCGCTGCCATTTATGGTTATTTCACTATTTATACTATTAATATACTATTTAATCCTCAATTGTCGTACACAACAGTATAACCATATAGGTATAGGAACTCCCCGAGCGGTGCAAAAAAAATGAAATACACGCAATATTTACCAATATGTATTCAAAATATGAAAAAACCAATAAATACGTGCAAGAACATTATGTAAACCGAAATTACATAACAGAGGAACAGATTAAACCACTTTGTAGTTCGTGCTTAAGATTTAAGTCGTACGTCCCTAAATATTATTAGATAATTATTTGTTGTAAATGTTATATAATATTTTGTAATAACCATTAATATGGCTGGACATTATGCTGCCCTAACCGCCTGAGGTTAGTAATTTAAACGAAGGGCGAGTACAAAGCTGAACACCTGCCCGCGGATATTGAAAATGCATACTGGGCTACTTTCTTGTGCACTACGTCTTCACAGGTAAAGGTGGGACACTGGTCAAATTTCGTCTTCGCGGGATTGGGATGTAAAATGTTTGACGCCAAAGGGGGTACTTTGTTTTTCTGGATCTTTGTGATGTTGCTATTCTGAATAAATGTGCCAGAAAAATGGCAAAATTTATTACAAGTGATTCGTGTTACTTTGTATATGTACTGCAGTCTTCATTTTAGTCGTTCAGCACTTGAAATTAATACCGAAAAGCTGTGCTCACCCACCCAAGATTTTGGTTTCTCCTGTTTTGGCGCGAAATTTCGCCGCAAGACCTCCCACTTTTATGCGGATAGCATTCTGAGGGCAGCTTGTGTGTCATACACGTTTGCGTCCTGTGTCCTTTCAGCACTTTATCCCATCGGACTTGCAGTTTTGTTTTGGGAGTGTAATCTACTATAAAGAAGTCCGAGTGTTTATTTTGCAGCAATTTGACTTCTGACGTAGCGTGGACCGACTACACCAACCTGAGGTTCCAGGCAACAGATCTAGTCTGTCAGGAAGAAGAAACTGCGCGGCACGTTTAACTTTTATTTGGTCAAATTTTTGTGACAATGAACAGGTATGCATTGTTTAAAATTTAAACGAAAAATCAACGTTAAATTGAAGTAGTTTGGCGTTATCCGCGTGAACTTAACTCTATACATGTGGCGCTTCGTTGTACTTTTCTAACCAAAATAGTTACTTAGTTTTCTTGTATGTGTAGTTATCGTTGAGATCATTTGTCGATACTTAAGCAGCCAGGCTTGGATTGCAAAACAAAACGTAAAGAAACAAATATTTACTAGCGAATGGTAATTACGACTATTGTGTAAAAGCCTGCGAAAGTAAACTCCTGACGATTCAAAGCAAGTTTAAGTTAAACCGTGGTGTAGCGGCAGCGGTGTTTTATTTACGTAATTATAAATTGTTAGGTATATTGGATAGCTAATATTTCGGGTCTTTGTCACGAAACGTGGGTAGAAATAGTAGTGTGCAAGTAAAACTAATCGCCGCACTGCTCAGCGCACCCATTAATCAAAGCGCATCGTCCAATCGGCATGCTGGGCATGCGAGGTAAAACCCGCCTTCTTGCTTATCCCATTGAATGTCGGGCACACCTCAGCGCTTCATAGGCGAGCACAAAAGAAACGCAGACTACATCCGATAACTTTTAAAGCGATCAAGCAGTGTGGTGCCTTCGAAAATGTTGATTTCTGTCCAGAATGCGTGCGCATGCGAATGCAATACTCCTGTTTCTGTATGCAGCATAAAAGACGAATCCCGTAGCGTGTCCCCTCATTGTCCGAAGCCCAATGAACCAGAGCAACCCCAGGGTACCACTGTTGAGGGCGCCGCTGGCTGTGGTGAGCAGAAACGTATTCCTTGTCATCACTTGTGTACCCATGACGTAGCTGTGGTATGTGATTAGATTAGACCAGGTACAAGATGTTGTATGCAAATCTTTCAGAGACACCCAACATAAAAGATGAGACCGAAGAAAATGTTGTCACCAAAGAGATGGAGGAGGAAGAGAAACACTTAATGGAGGAAGGGGAGAGAATGGAGAAGGAGATGATGGACAAGGCATGATCAAAAATTTAAATATGAAGTGACCATTTCCGCCAAGCTGCATTTTTGGGCTCATCAGAATAGGGCCTTTGGCTGTCTGAGAATTACAGGTGTTTTTCTAATTTTCTTCCCTTTGCTTAAAGGCTCGTGCAACTTGGGAGAGAGAAACTCATGAAATGCGGTTTAGGAGGCTGCAGCACCTGTTGGAGAAGAGTAATATCTACTCCAAATTTCTGCTGACCAAGATGGAACAGCAGCAGCAGGAGGTAGAGTAGATGATCGCACCCTCACACCAAGGCAACTAGCATGGTGTAGTTAAAGCCTGCAGGCTCCTTTCACACCAACGCTGATATTATTTAACCTGATGCAAGTGTAGTGAAATGGGGGGCTCACATTAGCCAGATATGGTTTTGCAGTCTAAATATTGTGCCTTGTGTCCACTGCTATGGTCTCAGACTGTGCTGAATTACATAAATGACATGGGGATAATGGGTCCTTTTTAAATGTATGGTGGGTTCTATAAAATCTTATTCTGAGTAAAAGAGCCCCCAGAAGACTGGATGGTAGTGCAGAATTTTGTAGGTCATATAAATTATTGTGCACCTGCATTAGTAGTCCCCTCTCAGCGTGGGATGTGTGTGTCTTGGTGTGTAATCTTAGGAAAAATTGAGAAAAGAGCGGCTTGAGAAGAAGGCACAGGCCCAGAAACAGAAGGTGAGTTTGCCTCATCAATGTACACGGTGTATATGAAAATACAGTGGTTGTGGTCTTCTTGACTGGACGTTGTTGAAGATTTTATTCACTAATCGAACATTTTGCTGCAGGGAAACAGCCAAAAGACTGAGAAAGGTATGTGACTATATTCCAACAAATGTGCCATGTGAAGTCCTCTGCCTGGTCAGGAAACCGTTAAGGAGCCTTTTGGTCTTTCAGCTGACAGGCGGAAACGTGATAGGGAGGAAGAATACAAAATTGCAGATGTAATGTCCAAAGAGGTAAAAATATTTTGATGTACACTGCATTCATTTTTGTATTGTGTGTGTTTTTAAGTATTAAGCTTTTTTCTGTTCTCTTTTTAGGAAATAATGTCGAAAGCCAAAAAGCCTAAACTTGTAAAGGTGAGTTTTATTTTCTTATAACCATGAATTCTTTTCTTGCGAAGACTCACTGTGATGGAGAGGAGTTGTTTGATTAAATGACGTAAAGACACGCACACACATATATACACAGTCAAACCTCTTCTCTCTCTCTCGTCTCCTTCACGCCATTCACAATTCTTTTCAAAGGTAAAGTGCAGGTTAATTTGTTTCATGCATTTTTACTTTATATTTAGTATTAATCATTTTTATGAATATTTTTGGGTTGTGGAATGAATCATCAGAGTTTCTATTATTTCAAATGGGAAAATTCACTTTGATGTACGAGTGCTTTGGATCACGAGCACATTTCCAGAACAAATTATGCTCGCAATCCGAGGTTTTGCTGCATATTTTTTATGTCCATATTTTATATATGTAGTGGTGATATTCCGTGTTCATTCTTATTTGTGTTGGTCAACTATGTTTTCCTCATCTGAACCCAAAGATGTGCCTCAACATGTGTTTTGCTCTGATTTAGGAAGCCTCTTCCCGTCCTAGAAAGCTGGAGGCAGAGGATATTGCAAAAATGAGCGACTCCAATGAAGAGATCAAGGGTCGTTTGTCAGAGGCTGTGCGGGACAGCGCCAAGCACTTGTTGGACCCAACGCGCCATGTGAATGGGCAGCCTGTTCCCTTTCAACAGCCCCGGCTTTTTACGGGTGGAGTCATGAGGTGGTACCAGGTGGAGGGCATCGAGTGGCTCAGGGTGAGCATGCCAGGCCGGTGTTTCCCAGCAGTGCCCCCACTGTTATGAATGTCACTGTATGGAAATCTGTGTTCCAAAACGAGCCAAATGGTGACAACGGCTGACAGTAGCTAAACACAGTGAATTGGGAGTGAAGATGTGACTGGGCTGCTTGTGCAGATGCTGTGGGAGAATGGGATTAACGGCATCCTAGCTGACGAGATGGGGCTGGGGAAGACCATCCAGTGCATCGCACACATCGCCATGATGGTCGAGAAGAAGGTGCTGGGACCCTACCTTGTGGTAGCACCGCTCTCCACAGTGTCCAACTGGATCTCCGAGTTCAAACGCTTTACACCTGATGTGAGTTTTACTGCACCTGAACAGACATAATGGTATAATAAGAAGTTGTGTAACTACTCTCCAACCAGTCATTGTGACACACCATGCCATCAGAACTGAGCTGAGCCTTTAACCCTCTGGAGTCTAGGGGTAGGAAAGACACTTTCACTGACTGGGGCACGGTCACACATTTTATTCAATACCATCAACTTAATTCATGGCAAATAAGTTATTTGTTATATCTCTTTTGGCATAAAACTCATCTTAATCTTAGTGTACTTTGTAAATATGTCAGATTTATGTAAAGTTTGTAATTTGACATCAAAGTAACACTTGCAGAAACCTTATAAAAGTACATAAGTAAGAAATGGTGGAAGTTTTTGATCCCAGATGTCTGATCACCAAAGTCTTGGATACATAAATGACTAAATGGTGTAGTTGCAAAATTCAGTTGAATAAATAAGAAAAACCGAACTAATGTCACTATTTCTGGCTCTTTTCGTTGAATATGTAGAAACTTTCATGTGTATGAATTAGCCATTGTCACCTGGCCACGTCCCCCCGCCCCACCCCTTTTACGGTGCTTGGAGAGTTATAAACTGAAATACAGGAGAAAGATACGCGGCATCGCCGATGATGCCGTCGAATACAGAGGGTTAAGGCATTCACTTTATTTTTCCATCCATCCATCCAATGGGTAAGCCTGGATAAGGTTGCAGGGGTGGCCTGTGGCCAGTTCCATGCTGTATAGGGCACAGGGCTGGGATACCCTGGGACAGGATGCTAGTCAAGCCCTTTATTTAGTTAAGTAATCAGATGTCTCTCACCTTCTTGGCCTGGTTTCATCTTCACCCCACCATACTTATTTTGTTGCAGCCATTTTGCTGGATAAGTTGATGAATGTGGTTTGTGGGTGTGGTGTGAAATGTGCATGTTTTTATATTGTATATAAAAAAATATATTCTTGGGGGGGGTTTCAGGTATCTGTGTTGCTGTACCATGGGCCCCAAGCAGATCGTGTTAACCTGGTCAAGAAGATTCGCAAGACTCAGGGGCCCTTGAACATGTACCCCGTGGTCATCACGTCCTTTGAGATCGCCATGAGGGATCGCAAGCACCTACAGGTAGATCACCTGTTTGGTATTTTCTCAGATTCTGTTTTCATGACGGTCTTTTGGTGTCTTCTGCAAACCTGCGTGAGAGCTGGCCCACTAACTTGCCACTGACCAACAGCGGTTCCAGTGGAAGTACTTGATCTTGGATGAGGGTCACAGGATAAAGAACCTCAAATGCAGGCTGGTGCAGGACCTCAAGACCTACCCCACGGACAACAAGCTGCTCCTCTCAGGCACTCCCCTGCAGAACAACCTAGCTGAGCTCTGGTCACTGCTCAACTTCCTACTACCAGACGTCTTTGATGATCTCAAGAGGTACCAGGACATGGGGTGGAGCTTAGCAAGGCACAGTGAACCCTGCCTTCTAATAGAATTGCAGGACTCATCTGGCAGATGTGACCATTTCAATAGTGCAACTGAATTTGCATATCTTGATTGAATATATTAATTTTTCTTGTTCCATTGCAGTTTTGAGTCCTGGTTTGACATCAGTACCATCAGTTCTCACGCTGAAAGCATTGTTGCCAGTGAACAAGAGAAAAACATCCTGCACATGCTTCACCAGGTGCAGTGTGTGTTTGTCCTCTAGATTTCCCTTAGTGTGCTATGCTGTGGGTCCTGATTAATTCTTCTCACTAGTGATAGCGCTTGCCCCACTTAGTGGGCCAATGGAATGATATTACATTGTTTATCTTGTGAAAATGAGAATCTCTGGGCCAGATTTATTAACAAATAAAGATAATTTGGAATGCCATATTAAATAGTCTCTTAGGCTGGTACTTTCCAACCTCTTAAGTGGTGCATGAGTCAACAAAATCCCTCGTTCTCTACTGTGGAAAATGTTTTTTTTTTTGTTTTTTTTAAATAAATCTTAGCTGATATGATATGTTAACCGATATATTGTGCACCTCTACCCTCTGTCTTTTGGCCTGCAGATTCTAACCCCCTTCTTACTGAGGAGGCTGAAGACTGATGTTGTACTTGATCTGCCTCCAAAGAAGGAGATCCTGGTGTATGCTCCATTGACTTCAAAGCAGGAGTCCCTGTACACCGCTGTCGTGAACAAAACCATCAGCAAGCTGCTGGGCCAGGAGAAGGTACAGCATCCTTGAGTGTGGTTATCAGGCCTCAATGCATTGGGGCAGCTTCCAAAATAATCTTGCAATAATCTGCAGTATATCAGCAGGTTGCTCGGTGGTCAATCTGATTTTATACTTGAGAAAGGTGCCAAACATTTTTTTTCCCCCCACGTAAATACAACTGATTGTTTTGATGTATTTGACAGCATATAGAAAGATTAAAGGCATAGGGGGTGGTTTCAACAAGCTTTCAGGGTGTAGCCAAGAGAACGATGCGATGGGAGTTTGGCCAACTAACATGAAGTCTCTGGGATTGCTGGTGTCTGTCTCCAGGAGGCTCCACCTGTAGATGTCACAGCCAGTGGCCGGCCCAAGCGCCGTTCCAGGAAGGTGGTGGACTACTCGGAGACCGATAAGGACACATTCCAAGGCCTGAAAAAGTACTTGGACAAGGTGCAGGACTCAGAGCTCCAACAGAGGTGACGGCTCACCGGATAATTAGTTTCAGGCCTGTTGCACAGCCTTTTACAGCTCATCAGATTATTAGTTGTTCGTTTTGAGATTTGCACATAGGCACCATATTTGGGGAGAGTCCACATCAGAGTTTATTAGCCAGCATATGCCGGCTTTTAGTTTGTATCATCTGTAGTTGTCCTTTAGATAATTATTTGGCATATGATCATTTTATTAGCACATTATATATTGGGGCGGATTGGTGGCTGAGACTATTGATCTACCTGTTATCGGAAGGTTGTTGGTTCAAATCCAGTGAATGCCATGAATGATCCTACTCCATTGGGCACTTGAGCAAGGTCCTGCAATTGCTACATCCAGGCCTGTAAGGAGGCTCTCCAAATCACAGGAAAATTCGGGGGCCGGTGGCAGGATTGGCACTCCGGAAAACATTCACAATGGTCCATTTGGGCTAATGTGATGTTAAGGTATCACCTGCTGCATGGCTGCATTCAGGTTCTCACCCCTGGGGTGGTTTGTCATTTGGTGGGTGTGGCAATGCGCTGCAGTGATCACACGCTCCTTACCTCTCTACATAGTGTGACATTGTGTGACGTATAAAATTTGACCATTGAAATATGTATTTATTTAACTTGGCTTTGCCTCTGTTAAGGCAATGAGAGATTCAGAGTATTTGGTCATCAGACTGCTTGACTCCGCATATTAGCACGACTCCAGCATGTCAAAGCAGATATTTCTCAGCCAGTTTTTAAAATACTGGCAGTCAAAATGTTTAGTGTACACTCCGTTCTTTTGGGGCAGCATTGCTGAATGTAACATTGGAGTTTCCCATTATTCTTCGCTCCAGCAGTAGCCACCCTGTGATCGATGTGCAGATGCCTCAGGACTCCCAGATCAGCTTGAAGCTGCAGAACATTTTAATGCTCCTTAAGAAGTGCTGTAACCACCCATACCTTATTGAGTATCCCCTGGACCCTACCACCCAGGAGTTCAAGGTACCCTGACCACACCCTCATATCATTTATGTACTATGTTGTGGTCTTTTCTGTTAATATCAAAATATATCTAGTCTGCTTGAATCCTAAATTTGCAAGGTTTGAATGAATGTAGTTTCATGTAAGGCTCACTGGTATTTTTTTGTAAGTGATCTCTCCACCGTTGGTATCTGTGGTTTAGATTGATGAGCAACTGGTGGAGTCCTCTGGGAAATTCCTCATCCTGGACCGAATGCTTCCAGAGCTGAAGAAAAGAGGACACAAGGTGAGGTGTTTGTACATGACTGGTGACGTTGGTCTAAACCCGACAAGTCAGTCAAGTAATAATCCACTCACAAATTCTGTGCCTTTTCCCAAGTATATTAGATGATGTGGACATGAATAAGAGAGAATTTAAAGTCTAGGGATGGGAATCACCAGTGACCTGATATGATATCATCATGATATCTAGGTGCCAATTTTTTATAAGTATTGTGATTTTATGAATATCCCACTTTGATACTAAAATTTTTTCTTTTTTTTTCTTAAAATTTAAAGACCTTGAACCATGTAAAAAAAAAAAAAAAAAGTCATACCACTAAAGTTATTCAGTAGCTGCACAGCTAAATTTAACATCACTTAAACGTAGAATACTCCAAATAATTTTCCTCCTCAAAAAACCAAAGGCAGCTTTAAACAATGAAATTTATGAGTTAGTGTGGTGATGCCTGAATCATGGCAAGGGAACTTTAACTAAACTTACTTGTGCAGGTTCTGATCTTCAGCCAGATGACCTCTATCTTGGACATTCTCATGGATTACTGCTACCTGCGGGGCTATCTGTACAGTCGCTTGGACGGCAAGATGCCTTATACAGAGCGGGATGAAAATGTGAGTGCAGTCTGCTCAGTATCTAACTGAGCTTACAGGACTATTATGTGGCTTCCCTTGCCTTTATTCCTGTTTTCTGTTTTTGTCTCTCCAGATTAGGAAGTTTTCTTCAGACCCAAATGTATTCCTCTTCCTGCTGAGCACTAGAGCTGGAGGCTTGGGCATCAACTTGACAGCTGCTGACACTGTCATCATCTTTGATAGCGATTGGGTCAGTTCGGACACTGTGTGTTTTCCAGTACCAAGAATGCAAAGATCGTACTTGTGGCCTTGGCAAGACCAGTCTTGCTAATTTGTCTCCTATGAACGAACTTGGGGTGCAGTGAATCATGGGATTGGTCTCCGTTGGTGAGGATGCAACCAATGTTTCCCTGATATTTGGGGCTGGGCAAGACGACAGAGGATTTTTACTGTCCTTTGTACTTCTGTTCTTGTACCGGAACTGGTCTTCAGCAATGGAAGGTCACATAAAATGAGTCCACAAGAACACAAGTACAGTCAAGTACACATATTGAGAAACACCCGGTGCTTTTCCATCTACCTTCTCTTAGAGCTTTTTGAAGGGATGAGAAGCATGGTGCAGTGTTGTGTGACTACCGTTTTATTTTTAGAACCCTCAAGCAGACCTTCAGGCGCAGGATCGGTGCCACAGAATCGGACAGACAAAGCCGGTAGTTGTGTACCGCCTTGTTACCGCCAACACCATTGACTGGAAGATCCTAGAGAGAGCTTCTGCCAAGAGGAAGCTGGAGAAGATGGTCATCCACAAAAGTGAGTAGTACCCTCAGTACTCTGGCTCGATAACAACTCTTAATTTTAATGGTTTAATTGTGGAAATTGTGATCCTCCTTCAAAGTCCTTCAGTTATGGGTAGCTGTTGAAATAGTTTTTCAGGTATTCACAACTGAGTCCATTTCTCCACAGATAAGTTCAAAGGTGGCCAGGCAGAGCTTGAACAGTCCAAAAGGTGTCTGGAGATGTCAGAATTGGTAGAGCTGCTGAAGTCTAGAGACTATGTGAGGTAACATTACCCTAAACGCACATGCATCAATAGGCTACTACAATATCATCAATACTGTGGCCACCCCAAATCTTGCCAACAAATGTAGCCGTGTGCTTTTTTTTCCCCACTTTATTCCACCATCAGCTGAAGTCAGAGATTTAAGTACACTTGGCCCAAAGTGTTTAACGAGCCTAAGAAACATCAATATATGGGTGCATTGCATGTACATGCCCCTTAAAAGCATTCTGCCACTTACATTTTTAATTGCATTTTTTTTAAACTATGCTCTCTGACGGGCTACCAAAGCACATGCCTCTACATTGCTAAACAAGTAAGCCCCTGCCCATTCACGCTTTGTGATTTGCAAAATCACACATCTGCAAAATTTTCCTTGTAACCAAATTAATTTGCTTCCGATTTCTTCGCAAATCTGTGAAATCCACGAACAACCCTACAAAACTGTTTTAGTTTTTGTAGTTTATAAGCCTTCATGCCTAAGTGTAAAATTGGTAAGAAATTTAGTTAATGAAGATTCTTTGTTTTTGGGGAAAGTTTGACATGCAATAAAAATCAGGTAAAATCTTTTAAAGCGTGGCTTTCTTATGGAAACTTTCCTTTTTATGTACATATTGTAAATGCTAATGGTTACATAAATATTAGAAAATGGTTAATTTACTCTTGTAATATTAAGTACACAACGCAAATTCAACACACAGAAATGATACATTTCTTGAAAGGCATTATTGTTTATGTACATAGCAAATGCGTCTCGGGTTAACTCTCAAGATGCATTTGCGATAAACACTGAAAGGGTTTGTTTTTAAAGGTAATGCATTAAGCTAACTTTTGAATGAAATTAAAGTGTTTTGGGAGCATATTTAGCATTTAACTATAGAAATAAGCTCATATTGCCATTTTTAGGGACTCAGTGTTACTCATTTATGATGGATTCTTGAACATATAACCTCATGAATGTCCGAGGTCTTGCTGTATTGCAGTGTTCGAAACTTTTTTTACATTATACATTTATAAATGGTACAATCCAAAATGTGACTAATTTTGGAATTGTATAAATTGTGTTTTGGTGTGTTGATCCATGGTGATCACTTTGTCATTGTTTCAGGGAAGTGAAAGGCACAAAGGGAAAAGTCATCAGTGATAAAGATCTGGAACTTCTGCTGGACCGCAGCGATTTACGGAGTATGTCAAGTGGCATAGCCAGTTACACCCTCTGTGCTAGCAACACACTTAGCATTTTATGAGCTCTCTAGCCCCCCTTTAAATATGCATTTTTATCTTTTTGTTTCAGATCAAACTGAAAAAACCAAGAATCAGGAGAGGGATGGCGTCTTCAGGGTGATTGAAACACAGGAGTCTGCTGAAGTCAGCTTGGCATGATAATGCGTTGTTGGTCATACCAGACTGTTTGCAGAGTCCCATAGGGGTGCTGAACCCAGATTACTCTCTTCTGGCCAGATAAACACCATCACTAAAGTCCCCTCTTTGTGAATTAACTGCCAAAATGGAAGACTGAATCATGATTTACCTCTTGGAGAGACATGTTTCAAGCTATAGGCCGCTTGAGCGCTTGTTATTGCTGCAAGTATGTTCGTTCATCCCTGTAAGTGTAGCACTTTTTGAGTTTAGTAGACCAAAAGTAGATGCTCATTTACATTCTGCTGTGTGGCTGGCTGTATGTCTGTTTCAGTTAAGGTAGACTTAACTAATGGCTGTATTTATGATTCTTGGTAACTTAAAAACCAGGAATCTAACACGTTAAACCATTATAACATTTCAGATTTTTTTAATGTTTACTTGAAACTCCTTGCCTTAGTCATATCAAAACGGAATAAAAACGATGCAGTACCGAAAGATCTGTATATGGAACAATCTAACTGGCATTTTTATAGCCTTGTGAGATTTAGTTAATTTTCTGGTTAGCCCGTCACGAAGCAGGAATAGCATTTATACTGTTTAGTGTGTGCCAAGTTCCGGTACACTTCAGTTGCCTGGCTTAGTCAAAAATTGTACTGCTACTAATGATTTGCTTCTAATTTAATGATTTGTTGGTGTGCCTTAGTCTTCTTTGTTTTATTTGACCTGAACTGTTATTTGGTTTTCTTGTAACTCTATTTCATCTTGCAGAGTGGGACACGGCACTAGAAAAAGTTGTCTTTGAATTGTCAACACGTTTGAATTTTCAAGCATCTGTAGATGTTACAGGTTTTTACAAGTAGCACTCACAATATTAATAGCATTTTTCAGACGTGATTTTGGTTAGTAGCCTGAAACTTTGCCTTCAGACAAGTTGCCATCCCCTAACCAGATTTGGCAAATATGGAGTCGGTCATAAGATTGACTTGATTTGAACCCTGTAAAGGCTTGTGTCTCTAAGTAGTGGCCTAAAAGAATAGGGCTAGTACCTGCATTTTACTTGATGTGCTTGGCTAAATGCTTGGAGCACTTCAAGAGTTGCATGTAGTGGTTTTGTTTACCTTGTTCTGCTTCAGTTGCTCGTAAGACGAGCAATAGTAGGCCCCTTAAAACTGACTGCACTGCAATAGACTGGCATACCCTAACTGTCTTAAAACTAATTTTAAAAGTGCACCATGGACTGTACTGAGAATAAATGTAAAGTAAACCAAAGACTGTTCTTAAAGCGAGTGCCCTGGTGGTAAATGTATCTATGTTTGTGGGTTTCTTTTGCGCCCCCCCCCCCCCATGCAGTCATTTTTTCCAGTGGGGGTCCCCTAAAATCCTTAAACCGTCACTCCGTGTGTTTCCCATAGTTTTTTTGTCTTTCTATTTTAAAGGAAAGTTTGATTCTAACCCTAACTGGAAAGTGGGGTAGTGTCTTGCCTCAGAGTCACATTTTCTCTGACAGCTGTTTTGACATACATTATTCTGGTAAATTCTGCTGCTCTGATGTGTGTTAAAATTAAAATTAACAACTGCGCCTTGAGGAACTAAATTTCAAACCTAGGACTGGCAAGTTATACATTTGGCACTCCGCCAACTGTGTCCTTAACCACAAGGAAGTGGCGTGTTCCCCCCCCCCCCTCAATGTATTTACTAAGGCTTAAAAATATGCTTGCATTTTTGCCTTTCCAAACCTTAACCCACATGTCAGCACAGAAACATACATAAGAAACTTATAATCCACTTTCCCCTAGCAAAACTAAGCACCTTAACCACAAAGTTTACAACCTTCAACAGGTAGGTATGTTTTCTGTGGATAAGAGGAAAAGGAAACATTTGATGAAGACCTTTCATTTTCAAAGTCAAACTGCCAATTGTTTTAGTAGAGCTGGTGGTTGGTGGCTCAGCAGGTTAGGTCTCTGCCTGTGATTGGAAGGTTGCTGGTTTGAATCTCAGTGCTGGTAGACTGATGCCACGCTTCAGCCCCTGACCCAGGCCCTTAACCCCCAGTTGCTCTAGGGCAGGGGTGGCCAATCTTATCTGCAAAGGGCCAGTGTGTGTGCAGGTTTTTGGGATTGGCTGTTCAAACCCAGGTGTGAGGACTCTTTCAGCCAATCAGTCCTCTAATTAGGGATTTGCAGTGAAAACCTGCATATACACCCGCCCTTTGCGGATAAGATTGGCTACCCCTGCTCTAGGGGCACTGGATGCTGGCCAACCCTATGTTATGACCCCTAAGCTTGTTCTCTCCTGTCCGTGTGACTCATGGAGGCAAAAAATCAATTTCCTTGTAGGGATGGATGTGGCATCACGTTTTTTCTGATGTCAGTGAGAGAGCCTCCTGAACTTGATTGTCAGCTCCTTGGTGTGTTCTTGCTGAGCCGCCCTAGGATGGGGGTATCCTCAATATATTTTTTAAAGGGGTTAGAGTTGTGTCTGACCACGCAGTTGTTGATTTACAGCTACAAAGTTTACTAACAATGAGAATAGCCTCCTAAGTCATAATACCCATATTATTCGGTTAGTAAAAGTGTAGGATTAAATCGATTCGTTGTTGCAGCCATAAAAAACATGTAATCATCCTGTTATTACGAGTAATATTTATACCGTTAATTCACACACATTAAACACAGGAGACACACAGGAAACACAGTTAAACACAGCTAAATACTACTTGTGAAAACAGGATGGTTATCTCATTAATTCAGAAAAACAGTCGTATATTTCCGATGAATGCAATACGCTACTGCACGTTAGTGACAGTTTTAATGCGATTTTAATATCTAAAATGCGGTAGAGATAATTACGGCCCTACATGTTAGAGTTGGTTAACACTAGGTGGCGACATTTAAACGCGAAACGTTGCTTCTTATTCTCTTACCTATGGGCCAAAAGAGACATATCTGTTGTTTCTCAGATATGTATGTACAGTGGTACCTCAGTTTTCGAACTCATTAGAACTCGAAAAAAAAATACCTAGAGCTACATCTGAATCTCAGAAGTCAAACCGTGAATGCAGACCTAAGATAACTTGTAAGTGCGGGGAAATGAGTCACGCGACATGTCTCTTAGTGGAAACAAAGGGTAATTAAAGCTTCAGTCTCAGCCTCGCATTCGCTGTGATGGCATCGGACATGTTTACATTTGCTGAATACATATATTTAGACAATATATATTTAGACAATGAGTAAAAATACATGTAGACAATAATAGACAGTAACAGTAATTATTATAATAAAATGCATTTAAAAATAAAGATTTCTTAATTTTAATATTAATAATAAACCATGAATACATTTCATTATAATAATATTGTCGTGCCGAATGCTACGGAACGGAGACAAAGGCGCAGACGTCAGGGTATCAGTGAATACCGGGTTTACAGGTAATTACAGGTAAGGCAAGCAAAACGCAGACGGACAATACAATGACCTGACTGGGGAAACAAACTGAAACACGGATGAAATACAGAGGGCTAATGAAAACAACCTGAAACAGCTGATCACATGGGAGTTCCACACGGGGTTAACGAGGGGGCGTGGCACACGGAAGAAGCGGACGGTTGGGGTAGGACACGTTTTTTTTTACACATTGCTTGGATACATTTACTTTCTTACTTTACAAATTACTGTTTTGATAAATGTGCTTCGATGTGTTCAGTAGAGTATAATCAGTTTGTGTGTAAATGCTTAAAAAAACATATTTAGGTGTAATTTTTTGGGGGCTGGGAACATAAGAACATAAATTTAAAAACGAGAGGGGGCCATTCGGCCCATCAAGCTCGTTTGTTTTTCCATTATTTGTAATAAAGTATACACATTTCACATAATTATGTGCTAGTACATTGCCAGTAACATAAATGCTTGGTGTTTGCCTTCATATGTCCAGGCGCATACTGCTGGTTCTGGTTTCACTGATCTCACTTTCCTTTGTGTACTTGTATAATTAATTTAACAGCCCTTTTTCCTGGTGATGATAGTTCTGTGCATTTTTTTCACTTTGGGAGTGAACAAAAACTGGGCAGAAAAAGACAGTAGATGGTGGCATCACTGCTAAAATCTTTATTATGAAGAAATCTCAGTTCTGTGTTTTTATATACCTTCCTTCTTGTGCTTAGCGATTGTATGAAAGACTGACGCCTTTTCTGCCTTCATAAAAACATGAGTTAATAGATTCTAATTAGTTACAGAGAAAATTGAGCATGTCTATGGGCCAGAACTTCCAATTGTATTCTTTATTTCCAATTACACGTATGTTACAGCCAAACAGTCTAGGGTCATATCCTGGAGAAAGCATTCTGTTGTGGTCTTCAAAGTGAGCCTCAGTGCAGGGTAACAGTTGCTCAATTCAATAATTAAATCCCATAGCAACATTTTTGCAACCATCTCTAGTAATATGTTCACATAGGAATGCAAGCTCTCGTTCGTTTGTTTGCTTGCTGAGAGTCAGATGTGTTTGTTGTGAGAAAGTGTTAATCATTCAGTCCCTTTACACCATAAGCTGGAACACAGTAACTAGACAGTACATACACTACGCTTTAATGGGTTGTTAAAGATGTGCTTTAAAATAACAGCTAAAAGCAATTCAGTACATTATCAATGTACAAGTATGGTCCTTTTGTTTTTTTGATCTTCTGAGGGGCTAACTGTAAACCACACTACAAAAGTCTATGTTTGTGGGGGGGGGGGTTTAACCTCCCCCCTCCCTCCCAAGCAGGAAATGGTTTTAATGATTTATTGTAGGGGATGAGACAAGTGTGGCAAGGAATAACAAGAAACCTGCTGGTGTTTCTAGCTAGAGGCTTGCCTTTCTCATCTAAAGAACATGGTATCGATTAGCTTGGACTAGCACCCCTTCACATCCGCATCCTACTAAGCATGATATATTAGTTTGAGGACCAAAAAGTGGGAAATTAAACTAATGGGACTCAACAGGAAGTGAAGAAAAATAACCCAGTAATGGTTGGTTGGTTATGATGTAGGGTGGTGTTTCTGAGGAGGGTGAGCTGCAAGCTCCCCTCATGTCAAAGCCATAGATTTCCCTGAGCAAAGTGTGAACCGAGCACAGGGTGTTGAACCCCAGACAAAGTCACATTGACTAAAGGTCCACCTGCTTTTTTAAAAATTTTATTCTAACAATCTTCAGTTCTGGTGATCTTGCAGCATTCTCCGGTTTGGTTGCAGTCCAAGTATGAAAAGTGCTCCGAGGGAGAGTGATAATCCACAGACATGTAAAAGGCATTATACTACAGCCCTTTGAGAATGTAATCAGAGAGCTCGTCAAAAAAGTGCGCAAAAATATTCATATGTTAATGGTGTCCTGTAAAAAGTGAAGCATATTTGCAGGTTTTTCAGGTTGGTTTGGAAAAAGACAGATACATTTAGAAGTGTATGTTTTCCTAGAATATCCGGATACTTTTTGACAATGCAGAACTGTGCACCTCAGGTACTGCTTCAGCGGGGAACCAGAATAACCTAGATTCCTTCTCTCTGCTGTCAATCCCCAGGGTAATTACTTTTTGTTAAAGCTTGAATATTTCAGGACAATAGGTTACAAATTCAAAAACGGGAAAAAGTTACACCAGGGCCCGTATACACAAAGCATTTTATCTTATCAATAAAAGTACTCCCAAATTGCACTAAAAGTTTTTAGCTCAGAATTTTTTCATAAAACGTATTCACAAAGTGGCTGAGAGCAACTTTTGAGAAGCATACAGCTGTAGCCACCCTTCTGAAGCCGTGCAGCTTTCAGGCCCTAACCCTCCTCAGGCAGAGTGCAAATTAGCCCTCCATAAGTGTTATGTATATTCATAACACTTCTGTGAACATTATGGTCCGCTACCGCGTCAATACGAATACTCGCCACCAGGATCAATGTTAAGAGTGCAAGATGCACTAGGGGTGTTTACTAACATGTATGCAACACACGGTCATGGTCTGGACATGCAACAAAATGAGAATCAATACAGAAGGTCTCATTATCCTTATCCCTATCCAAAAGAATTTGGTTTTGATAACTCCCGGGAATTATCCTAAATGTAGTATACTAATTGTTAAACAGAGATTGGGGTGACAGGGGTGTTAATTTTAAAGCACATCTTTAACAACCCATTAAAGCGTAGTGTATGTACTGTCTAGTTACTGTGTTCCAGCTTATGGTGTAAAGGGACTGAATGATTAACACTTTCTCACAACAAACACATCTGACTCTCAGCAAGCAAACAAATGAACAAGACAGGGGTGTTAATTGATTGGGAGCACACCCATTAGCCAGTCAATTATTGTGGATTACTCTCAGGTGTGTTTGTCATTTAACCAGGCCACGTGATTTCCTATTTACGCTGCATTTGCACCAATAAACATTTGATTATTGTGTGTTCTCAGCGCATCCAGTCTCCAAGTGGTGTTTATTCTGTCCAAGTTTATGAAAATGTTTTAGCCGGTATCAAAAGACATTTGTCATTGATGATCACCAAATAAGGAAATATTTCATTATGGAGCTCTGCATAAACCATCATATTTTGATTGATTGATTGATTGACTGACTTACTCCAATAGGAAATGCCAGGTTTACAGTAGCATCACAACACATATTCAGACAGTAAGAAGACAATTCAACAATTATAGACAGCAACCATAAACAACAATAAACAGTAATGGTGCTCTAACACTGATCCCCTCTCCACATAATGGAACAAGGATAACTTATATGGCCACACAAGGTTCATCCTGGCTGTGCATATAGAGTTAGTTAACATTCACTGACATTTGTTCAGTTTCATACCAAAGTAGCAGCAGCTGAGCTCTACAGGAGAAGACTTGAAAAATGGTGCTGGATGACACATGTCACCATTGGAACCTAATGGCAAGGAATTAGATTTGCAGGGCTTAGTGAGGGCTGAAAGCAGGACGCTGCTGATGCTGCCTGGTAAAATATATTTACCCCAGATTACTACATTAATGGTCTGTCTCGTTGTGTCTGGCTGGAATGGGAGGACAGCTGTTAAGGCCACAGACCTGAAATGTGATTAAGATGAGGGCATCCGGTTGTTATACATCATAAATACATACCTGTGTGTAGTTGGTAAAAAGAAATATAAATGTAAATAGGGTGAGATTCTACATGTGGTGTAAGTGTGGTAACACTGGATATGTTTCATTGCTTTGATTTCTTTTCATATAGTCACCATTCAGTACTGTCTTACTGAGGTAAGGTATGGATGGATGTTACTGCTTAGATTTATCCAGTCTGCCCCCATTTCAGATTCTGTCCTCAGGTCTGTATTACTTACATAATCTTTACTTTATAATGTCAACAGTGGCTTGACAGAATGTGAAGTTAAATCCCTTTCACTGTGAATTAACTTCTCTAGATTTATTTTGGCCCAGGGTAGTTCTAACAAATGAATCAACATTTAACCTCTCCTTTCTGATTTATGTATAATCAATTATAACTGCACATGGCAGGTGCACCAGTAATTTATACGTTGGTTTTGTGTAACTAGAATCATTGCAAATGCAGCTTTATCTGAAGGAAAATTTATTTAGTGCAAAGTACAATGAATACTTGTGACACAACACTTTGACGGGCAACCTGTAGCTCTTGGGCTTTTCTGTCCATTTGCTACTGGGACCAGTATGGTGTTGTGTGTTTCCTGGCAACAGCAATAAAAAGCAGCTTCAATCAGTACATACTGTAGGTGACAATGATTTGGACTTTCCACTGTAAGTGCACAGCTTTTCATTGCAGCCTAACTTTCTTGTGTTCTAGAGTCCTATGCTTTAGCCATGATAAGTGTTCAGCATGAATTCTGAAGGTACTGTTGCTGCAGATTGGGAGAAGATGGTATGGATCACTGTGGAAAAGCTTGGAAGCTGTCTGGGAAGGACTGTAGGAGTCGTCAAAACTCTTTCTTTATATGTACCGTTCATGTCTAAAGTTTGGACACAACTACCCATAGAAAAGTTTATTTGTACCACTCTCTACATTTTTGAATAGCTATAAAGACATCAAATAAAATGCACGATATGAACAAAAGTATTGGACACCTGGCCTTTACACCTACAGGAACATCCCATTGATACTGGACATCCTATTATAAATCCATGGGCATCAATATGGAGTTAGTCCCCCTTTGCAGCTGTAAAAGAGCTGCCACTCTTCTGGGAAGGCTTTCTGTCTGTGGGAATTTTTACCCATTTTTGCCCATTCATCCAAAAGAGCATTTGCGCGGACAGGCACTGATCTGGACCTGAAGGCTTGGTTTACTTTTCCAGTTCATTCCACAAATGTTTGACAGGTTTGAGGTCAGGGTTCTCTGTGGGCCAGTCAAGTTCTTCCATACCAACTTCACCATGTTTTTATAGACTTTGCTTTGTGCACTGAGGATCAGTGATACTGGAACAGAAAAGGGCCTTCCCCAAACTGATCCCAAAGGTTGGAAGCATAGAATTGCCTTCACTGGAACTCCTGAAAAAGAACGTCATTTCATTATCCATCCTTCACCAAACTTTACAGTGAGCACAATACAGTCAGGCAGGTAATATTCGCTTGGGATCTGCCAAACCCAGACTTGTCCATTAGTCTGTCATGCAAAAAAATATGATTTCTCACTCCACAGAACATGTATCCAGTGCTCCGGAGTCCAGTGGCAACATGACTTATACCAATTTATCCAATGCTTGGTACTGCAATTGTGATGTGAGGCTTACAATGCAGTTGCTCATTCCCAGTGCATAGTTTATACAGTATGCTGTGGTTAATGCCTAATGAAGTTTGGAACTCTCCAGTTAGTGAGTCAACAGAGCTTTGGCGACTTTTACACATTACGCACCTCAGCACTTGGTGACCCCACTGTTATTTTGTGTGGTCGGCCACTTTGTGGCTTAGTTTCTATTGTTCCTAAATACTCCTACTTTGCAGTAATGCTACTTACAGTTCACAGTGGAATATCTAGCAGGAAAGGAATTTCACACACTGGCTTATTGTGAATGTGGCATCCTATGACAGTACCAGCCTTGAAATCACTGAGCTTTTCAGAACAACCCATTATTTCACAAATGTTTGTAAACCTCACTACATCGGCACGTGCTTGATTTTATATACTTGTGGCGATGGGTCTGCGTGAAACATCTGACTCCAGTGATTAAGAGATGTCCCAATACTTTTGTCCATTTAATTTATATGGGTGATGGGCTAAACAAAAAAGGTACTATACGAAAAGTAATTATGTGTTGGGAGGTAGTTTTGTGGGATGGGACTCAAAAGGTTGTCTTTTCAAATCCTTGGGTCGGCAGAATGGTGCCACCATTGGCCCCTTGAGCAAGGCCTTGGCTGACCCTACTTTTCCACGCCAGTTCCATGAGGTGGCCTCCTGGGATGCTCATTCCAGCTGTTCTAAAGTAGCTCCCACCTTTGCTGAGAACTCATTGGCTGATTTTTCTTCACTCTCTGGTCAGACTGCCCCTAAACCATTCCTACTGTGTTCAGGTCAGGTAGCCAGGTCACGTGATGCAGTATCTCTATTACACTTCTTTGTAGGTTTGTCCAAACTTTTGACTGGTATTTGTGAGGGACCGAGCACCAAATCAGGAGGAGTCACAGGAATACTTAGGATTTAAGGATTTTTTTTTTTTTAATTCATCTTAACCCAAACTTAATTCAACAAATATTAAACACTGAGCCCATAAAAGAGGTCAAAGTAACAAAACAAAAATGTGAATGAACTGGCTACGCAAACAAACATAACTGACCTCCCAACAAATGACACACAAGGGTATATAT
>JAABNY020000063.1:17867974-17879651 GCA_015164015.2 Brevimyrus niger | reverse complement strand
ATGTGTGTGGTGCATGATGGACTGGCATCTACTAGCATCCATGATGTACCCCGCATTGTATCCTATGCTTTCTGGCATGGACTTCAGGCTCACAATGACCCTGCACTGGGTGACTCTGGGTAGATACATGCATATCGCTGGTGACTCCTTGGTGTTCAGTTCTTTTGACTGGCCTGTGAAAGTTCTGTGTAACATTTCTCAAAAGGTTGTCCCGTTTATCATCACCATACCATTACAGCGATATATTATGTTTTCAAATTCTGAAGGCTACATTGCAGGTGTCTACAGCTTGCATGTGATTAGAAAGCTATTCTATTTCAATATAAATGTAGTACATTTCTAGACATACAGTATGTATTTCTGTTCCATCTGTGGATATTTATGCATAAATGGCCTTTCCTGGTTCATCCACTTTTTCATCACCTTCTTGGTTGCCATGCCAATAAGAGAAGGTTTGAGGGAGTGGGGCAGCCAGTAGCTGTTAAATGAACAGTAGGAAAGGAGGGTGTTAACACTTTCTTCCCCTGCCGAGGATGCAGTGCTGTCAGCACTCCAAGGCATAAAATCATTATATCGTGTAAGTTTTGACAGTGTTGCTCAGGAGGCCAGGTGTCGGCCCTCCTGGTAATTCTTTGCCTTCAGAAATATGGTGTAACTCAGTTCAGAGCCCATAAATTACAGTTGTTTACCTTCCAGGGTTTTTTGGCTCAGCTTAGTGGTCTTTAGTCAGTAAAGTATTTTTTATTCAACTCCTGCATGTCTTCTGCTGCCATTATAGTGCAAATTTTAATTGCCAGACTCCTTATAGAATGCAGTGCCTTTTGTGCCGATAGGTCACATTTTACTAAGTTCCCTTAAGGCCAGTAAATTGAAATTTGAAACAGTTTCAGTAATTACCTGGGTTATGTCTGTGTAATAGGGACTTGAATGGTACATCAAAGTATAGCTTTAGCATTCTTTTAATTTTACAGTGTCAGTGTGGTGCTTCACTATGCAAGGTGGCTTGTTACACAAAGCGAAAGTCACACATCTATTTACCGCAGTCAAGTTTTGTCATTTGGAAATTCAGTACCAGATAAAGTCAAAGAGGGTGTTAGTGCAGCTTGCGATGACTCAAAGATAAATTTGCATTTTGTTTCTCCATATGACAATATGGAGTCTTCACACACAAAATCACACTGATTGAACAATATACCAACAGCTATCAAGGTTTAACTATCAAGCAGTGGAAAATATTAAGTGAAAATATAATGCTGGTTCTTGCTACTCGACTCCAACTTGGTGTCCAGAAATCCCAAAAGGGAATCAATCAGAAAAAAATAAACATGTCAGACATTATACTACAAAACTACCGCTACATCACCATTGTCTTTTTACCATGTTTATCCAAAAATCTCCTCTTTTAAAAGATGTTGAGGGTGCGAAGCTGTTCCTTTATTCACTGTTACTTTAGTGCATATCACACTGAAGTATATCAAACCATATACTATTAATAAACATAAAGATTTAGCAAGTTTATAGATGTCACAAAACATACTTTAATAATATTTTAGGAGTAGTGGTACCCCAGTTCTCTAAATCATTAGAACTTGAATTTCTTAAAAGTTGAATCAACCAAAAAAAATTACCTAGAACTCGATCTGAATCTCCAAAGTCAAACCATGAACGCCAACCTAAGATAACTTGTACACATGGGGAAATGAGTCACACGGCACGTCGCTCAGGAGAAACAAAGGGTAACTCTTCAGTCTCAGCCTCGCATTCGCTGTGATAGCATCATGCAAGTTTACACTAGCTGAATATATATTAGACAGTAAAAATACATTTAGACAATGATAGACAGTAACAATAATTATTATTATATAATAAAATACATTTAAAAATAAAGATTTCTTATGAATTATTTTAATATCCTATTGTTGTGTCGAGCGGGACAGCACAGAGACAAAGGCAAAGATGTCAGGGTATCGGAGAATACAGGGTTTAATTACAGGTAATGCAGGCAAAACGCAGACGGATAATGCAATGACCGGACTGGGGAAACAAACTGACGCAGACTAAATACAGAAGGCTAATGAGAACAAGCAAAAATAGCTGATGACAAGGGGATTCCACTCGAGGTTAACAAGGGGGTGTGGCACATGGAAGGAGCGGACGATCAAGGCAGGACCCATTGTTTTTTTTTTTTAGTTTACACATTGTTTGGAGACATTTATTTTCTTTACAAATTACTGATTCGATAAATGTGCTTAGATGTGTTTAGTACAGTACAGTGGTACCTCGGTTCTAGAACTTACTAGAACTCGAATTTCTTCACCAATAGCACAAATGTGTCAGGAACGGAAAGCAACAAAGCCACAACTTCACACATGATAAGCAAGGAGGGCAACTCACACTGGTACAGTGAGTGTGGAATCAAAGCTGCACATCTCTTGGTTTATTGTCCTTTTCAGCACTTGGTTATATACAGTGGTACCTTGGTTCTCAAACTCACTAGAACTCAAATTTCTTGAAAGTTGACCTAGAACTCGATCTGAATATCAGAAGTCGAACCGTGAACGCTGACCTAATATAAATTGTACGCACCAGGAAATGAGTCATACCACAATGCTATTCTTACTTGAATACGTTCTTCATAGACTGGACAATTAACTAAATAAAGCAGCACAACATTACAGTAACTAACAATAAATAAACCACAAACTTACATGTACTATTAGAGCATTTATATAATTTATTTAAACTTTATTTTACCAGGTAAATTAACTGAAAACCAGTTCTCCTGCTTTACATGATATTCGGGAGAAATACCAGATTGCCTGGGATACAAACGTCATGCATGTAACTAAACTCTTCAGCAAATATTCTATCAGAACTTGAACTTTTTAGGATTCAATCCAGAGTTCGGAACGGATTAAGTTTGAGGTCTTAGGTACCACTGTACTATTAGTCTGCTTACCAGTCTGTGGGCATAAATAAATGTCTGTATAGTACTGGAAAGCTGGTGTTCGGCCAAATGTTTCACCCGTCATCTGAAGCCCTGGTGATTTTTGCACATACATGATATCGATATAATATTGCCCAGCCCTAATTGAAAATTAACCTTGTTATACCATTCCGAATGTTAATATGTAGCATTTTTCGGCTGCATGTTTGATTGAAATCATTTCTAGCCTTTTTCAGTTGATTAAGCTCAGCCCTTGGCCCTTCACCACACATCATGGAAGCTTCTGAGGAATATCTGGACTTCTCTTCTGTCCCACCAGAGCATCAAGGTGAAGAAGCCTATTTTCAGTGAGTCCTGTCCCAGCTCCATCACTCCCACCACATTGACCCGATGGTGCCCCCATGTGGCAGACATAATTCTCTGTGATATGTGAGCAATTCCTTGCAGCGGGTCTAATGTATCCATTTTCATATCTTGCCAAGGCTGGTTTCTTCTTTGTGGAGAAGGATGGGTTTCTTTAATCTTGCATTAATTATTAAGGCCTCAATGAGATTATGATTAAGAATCGCTATCTTCTACCTCACAAGTTTACAACCTTTGATACATTGTAGGGGGATTCCATTTTCACCAAGTTGGATCTGAGTTAAGCTTATTGTCTAGTCTACACAGAAACAGTAGACCACCTTCAACACTCCTAGTGGCCACTGTGAATATTTAGTTATGCCTTTTGCTCTAACTAATGCCCCAATGGTTTTTCAGACTCCTGTGAAGTATGTCCTATGTGATATGGTCAAACACTTAGCCTTCCTGTATCTGGACAACTTTTTAATCTTTTCAGCTTGTCGTTCAGGGTTCTATTCAGTCTAATGGGCAGATGGAAAGGTTTCACCAAGATCTGGAACAAATGCTCCGCTATTTGACCTTTCATACCTCATCACCTACCTGACCTGGGCAGAATAGGCACATAACTCACTCCCAGTATCCTCTTCTTGGCTCCCACCATTTGAATGTTCTCTGTGGCACCAACGTCCTTTGTTCCCATCATTAGGTGTATACGAGTAAGTTCCCTCCATGGGGACCTTTTTTTGCAAGGTCTTGTCAGTATCCCACTGCACGGCTGCACTCAGGTTCTCATCCCTAAGGTGGTTTGTTGCGTGGTGGGTGCAACAACACACTGTTATCAGCGCATGTTCCTTACGTCTCTCTTTCTCTTATCAGACCTATAGGCAGCGTTACTACAGTACATGCTGAAATTGAGGAGATGTGCAGGTAAGCATTGGGCTTCAGCTCCCAGAAACTGGCCCCTCAATGCATTGTTAATGGCACAGAGACATTCATTGTCTGTGAACTCTTCAAGGACTGTCACACCCTAAAACTCTCTCCAGTGAATTACTGCTTTGATTTGTATTTTGACTATTAAGAATTGGTATTGCTAATAAATAGCAATAAATAATAACTAATAAATATTCAGCTTAAAATGTGGACATATATGTATGGAGGAACAGTTTTTGTGGCTAAAAATCAATCTCCTTAAGATACCAGGTAACTTTAAGTGTATGTGAACAGTAAACAAATTGTGGCCTTGAACTGCTGTTCTTAGAGATTTGTTATTGTTTCACTGTCTGTTATGTAATGGCACAGTGCAGGAGAGATAGGCAACGATCCACTGACAGCTCCAAGACAAAAAGTGTTTATTTAAACAACTAAGGCTGGGGACAATACCAAATAAAAGACTGTGAGGGGGTCAGGAAAGTTATAACAAAAGTAATACAAAAACAAGCTACAGAAAGCCATAAGGGAACACAGCCAGGGAGCAGGGCAACACAGAGCAGGACTAAGAAAAACGTAATAAAGTAACAAAACACACAGCAATGTAACACAATGTCTGATTAACCGAGTGAATGCACACTGGGAATCATGGCAGTCAAAAAACAGGTGTAAATCATCATCAGATCAATCAAAAGGAACACAGGTTAGCAAGGAAGATGGGATGGATACAACTAAGTATGACAGAATAAGGGAACTCCAAAAAACACTGGACAATAAGGATAAAACACCAGGAATAACTAATAACCAAAGAACACACAAACATAATAAAACAAGGATGTCCTAAACCAGACACTAGCAAAACCTAAACCAAAAAAATAAGAGGCTGTGTGGTGACATTTATAGGTGCCCAGAAAATGGCCCTAAACTGCAGTCCATCCAGCAAGGCTCATACTCAATACTTTAAGTATTTCAAATTCTATGCTAACAAGCAAGACATGGCTGCATAAAGCTGGCACCTTCAGACTCTGCCTGATTCTGACTCCATCCTCCTTTGAGTGGAGGTGGCATCTGTGTGTGGAGCTGCACTCAAATAGTCAGATCGACTTGCTGTATTTGCTCTGTCCCAGGACTGGGCAATCTTATCAAGAAAGGGCAGTTGTGTATTTGGGTTTTCGCTGCAGCTCCCTAATTATGTTACAAGGGGACTGATTGGCAGAAGAGTCCTCACACCTGGGTTTGAACAGCTGACCTGAAGGATATCCCAAAAACCTGCATACGCCGACCCTTTGCAGATAAGATTGCCCATACCTGCTTCTCAGTCCCCCTGTCAGGCAGCTTCCATGAGGCCAGGTGCCTGAGCATCACTGAACCAGCTGCTCTTCCCTTTTTGCCACCCTGCCATAACTCCTAGAGCATTCTGCATTTAGTATACCAAGTTTTCTTCCTCCTCTGAATACCCAGTGGAAGGGAGTACAGTGCGACCCTCAGGCTGTTCTAAAAGCAGCTGACTGTGGCCGCTTGACAGCATGGGAGTATTTAGTCTGGCTCCTGTTGGATCTCCCTTCACAGTGATGCAGCCCACCCTTTAGCTAGCCTTAAGCCATTAACGTCAGCCTGAGCTGAGTCAAGCCAAGCTGATAGCAAGGAGGTCCAATGCATAAAAATGCCGTATGGACTTATTCGCTGTATCTGGTGGACTGAGATCTGATAAAGAGATATGGAATCCATGGATATAAAATTATACAGCAATTATTGCCCAGTTGTCTCTTCTGGAAATAACTTTTTGGAGATTCAGTGAAAAAAAACTGCATACGAACATGGTAAAGGCAGTCTGCATCTTAAGCACGTAAACACGTTTAATTATCTGAAAACACTATAGCTTATGCAAATACAGTATAAACATTCTGTCTTCCATCTGAGACATACATCTGCTTGTATTGTATTTAAGGTGGGCATGGTGGTGCAGTGATGCCTCCCACCTCTGGGACTCAGCTTTGAGTCTCTGCCATCTTTTATCTCTTTTACATGTGGATTTTGCATGTTCTTCCTGTGTCATTGTGGGGTTTCTTCTGGGTTCAGCAGTTTTCCCTCAAAATCCAAAAACATGCTAAGGTTAATTAGAGTTACCAACGTGCCCATAGGTGTGAATGGTGTGTAAGTGTGTCCTGTGGTATAATGAGCCAGGATGAGGTGCCAGCCCATGCCTTGTGCCTGTAGCATCTGTGATAGGCCCTTCGCCCCCTGCAACCCAAAACAGGATTAGCCGTTAGTAGAAGATGGATAGATGGATGTATTTCAATTAAATATTTCTGAATGATGTGAGTATTAAGTGGGAGGAGTATTTTACAGCAGCTAAGTTGAACTGTAATTGTAAATTAAAAAAAAAGGTGCAGTTATTACTAGCAGGGCATGGATGTTGAAATTTTGACCAATGTCAGTGAAGGACAACCTCTGAGCCACTTGTCGACCACTGGGGGGGGGGGTTCCACTAGTGAAACTTGAATTAATTAAACCCTTTTTTAATTTCACTGAAAAAAAATCAGGGAAATGTCATTCAAACTGGTGTAGCTGCCTGCCACAGATTAGCGGGATGATGCTACGTCATTTTTTTATTCTGTGGAAAATGAAAGATCAGTCTTTCTCCTTGTTTGGCTCTTTTTCTCTCAGGTTACTCTCCTGAACGCAGGAGGGAAGTTTCTGTCTTATTTAATTTGTGGATAATGTGAAACTGCACATTAAGGAGTGAAGGATGGTGTTTTATAATCTGCTCTATAAAACCTAATATGTACACGTCTCTGCATTGGTAAGGAACTGATACAACTTCATCATGATGTTTAATCTTACTGTTTACCCTCCATCTCCTGCATGGGGTGTGTTGGCTTTCCACTGAGAATTAGCAGACTCTCTACAGTGACTGGCAAACAAATGTCTAATCTTTCTTTCATATAGTTTAAACTTAAACTGTTTAATGTTTCTTTCTGTTATCTTGTCTCATAGGAATGGTCTTTTTTGGTGTTTTAACATTTGGCTCACTTTCATGTATTTAGGTACCTGATAATCCAGTTTATATCAGGATGAAAGTTGATCGCGTAGTGCTTTCCAAGTATTCCTTACCTGCAGATATAGAGCCCTGGGTTCATGTACTGAAACCATGTAGAGAATCAAAGGAAGTATGATAAAGCTGAAAAAAGTGCCTTTTAACCTTAAAAGTTTCACAGTAATACCTCTGTTTCAAACAAATCCTAATTTAGGTGACACAGGGAAGAGAAAATGGATATTACCTGAAATAATATTATAAGGTTGTATTATTTATTGTCCAATATTTTAAATGCATCACACTGCTACCATCAAGTTAGTCCTACCAAAAATACACACAACAGTTTGTATGTTACTAAAGCAATGGAAATAAAACAACAAATTTCTCCTGTTACATCTATGACTGACTATAAACTAAAAAGACCTTCCACTGTAACAGTCACTTCACTTGTTGAGCAACATACTAGCTGGTTTCTCGCCGCAGGCGAATTGTCCGAACTATACTTACGTGTATGACCAACGGGAATCCAACTCGGTTGCAGCCAAAAAGAGGGAAGGACAATCCTTATGCTGATGGTCATAGTGAAGGGAACCGACGGGTCTCCTTCGGAGTCAGAGGATCATCTCAGTCGCACAGAGCGCTGTCTGATGACTGGGGCAGGCCTCCAAGTCCGGGCATACACCACAGCACTGATGGCCGCACAAGCAGCCTTCCTGCTATTAATTGTGTAAGGAACACAATTGATAGTCAGGAACACTGAGTAATGTTACTCGCTTCTTAACTCAAACTGTCCCTCACGCATTAGCGAATGGCTACCATTAGAGAGAACATGCACCCTCTTTGTCCAAAAACAGACTCGTTCGCACTGGAAAATGTATTCCCTACGCACCACGTTTTCCCCTCATTAGTCCAAAAAAAAATATCGCTCCCTAAACACAGTAATCAAAGGCAAAGTAAAAATACTAAGTAAAAACAGCATTATACCTCTTATGGAGAAACGTACTTATTAACAAAATATTGGAAAAAAATAACACTTTTAAAGTGACAGCCTACTATGGTAAAATAGTCGGGTTTCTCACCAATGCAACTCTGGGTCTCTTACCCAGGGCTTACACCCTCCCCCCTTTAGATGCTAGGATGTCCCCATCAGATGGTTTTCTAACTTTATGGGCCAGGATTGACTATCCTGCGAATTTCTTTTTGCTTGTCCCCCTTTGCACTGCATTTCACACAACAGAGGGTGGAGCTATTGGAAGATGGAGGGGACTCAGTGACATCTTCTCCTGCATCAATCGTGAGGTATATGTTATACGGGGCGAGCAATACAGGAGCGGACCCCAATATGCGGTGCCGCAAGACTTTATTAAAAGTGCCAAGATCGCCAAAGCCAAAGGGGATAATTCAAAAGAATCCTGGGGAAGGTCGCGAGGGTCCGATAGCCGGGAAGGTCAGTCCTACAAATGGTGACGAGACGGGGTGACAACAAGCCGGGTGGGTCCAGGAAGGTAGACCAGACGATCGGGGCAAGGCAGGCAGACAGGGCTGGCAGGCGAGACGAGGGATGCAGGGCAGACGTGACGAGCAGGACGGGCGAGACGAGCAGGGCAGGCAAGACAAGTTGGGAAAGCACAAGACAATAAAACGCTCGGTATGGTTCCAGATCATGGCAACTATACTTCACATTGCTGCGAAGTTCCCTCCACCTTAAATAGTGGAGTGATCAATGATTACGTGGCCCTATCAACCTGGCCCTGCCCTCTGGGTGTGACAGTATATTCTCATACCTCGGCGCATAATGACGGGTGGCTGGTCAGGGAGCTCTCATGTATAACGACATGCATAGAATTCACACTAAAACATGGCATGACGACAAAACTAGGAATGTGCGTATGCAAGAAGAAATCCAGATGCACAAAACTATGTGTAAGCACAGATCTACACACATTCCCTTTATAAATCCCAATGAGCGTGAACAACGTGAACAAGCTCGCAGCCACCCCCCTGGCCCACCCATAATTATGTATATTTCTATATGTAAATCAGTATAAATACCCACTTTGTTCTCTTTTTCTTAAACAACAATGGATAAACCATGTGGCTTCTGATGCCCTTGCAATAAAGTTGGCCTGGCTCGACCCATGATTCCTTCATTCGCAGAAACAGTAGTGTTCGAAACAAACTTGAAAATGGGGTAGGACATGATGGCTGGCTGCTCGGTAAGAAGATTCTTTTCATTTTACTACAACCCCTCCAGATACTCCTGGTTAAGCACAACCCTCAATCCATTGAAGCTGACATCCACATGCGTGATGTAGGGCTTTTTCAGGTCAGCAAAAGGCTGGACAGGAGCATGTGTGAGACAGTGGATTATCTTCTGGAAGGTAGCAGTGCAGGCAGAAGTCCACTGTTTCCCAAAGGGCTCTGACTTCTTAATATAGGAAGCCCAGGGCATCACCGCTTTTTTTGCTTCACTGTGTTGGTAAGTAACCTTTTGTCAGGTCTGTCAGGGGTCTCACAATAGCTAAGTAGATGGCCATGAATGAATCAATGAGAAAGTTCTTAGAGTCACTGAGATAGATGGTTTGTTTAACATCTTCGACCAGTCCAACATCCCATTCTCCCAGGAAAAATACTCCAGCTCTCACTGACAACTTTTTAGCAAGTCTTTCTCTCCAAGTGATGGGGATGGTAGAGTCTCCAAAGTAGTATAATGTAGGGTCAACTCTAGTTGCAGACATTCCCTCTTTCTGGAGCTGAGTCTATTTTGTCTTAATGGCCATAGGGTACAACAATGCCCTTTGGGATGGATCTGGCTTTTAGTGACTCATTCTTCAATAATACTGAAAAACTGTTCATGTTTATTTTAGAGGGAAGGAGAACACATGGGAGCAACACAACCCCAGCTGGAAGAAGGCGTTGTGCAGGAGCCTCAACCACTATTGAGAGAGCTGGGTGACCGTAGGACGTATACGCAGGAAAGGGCGTACACATGTCATAGAGTCGGCATCACCTGAGGTGACTGTGTCAAACAGGTTTCAGGTGCTTCCAGCTTTAGAGCCGGAAGGGACTGGGGAGGCAGGTGGGCCCTTGGGCACTGAGGAGCCCCCTCCCCCCAGGAAGAGGGAGGTTGTGGTAGTGGGGGATTCAATTATTAGGGAAGTAAACAGTTATGTGAGCACCCCTGATAGAGGGTCCCGTACGGTGTCTTGCCTGCCTGGTCCCCAGGTAGGGGACCTTCCGAATCGAGTGGAGAGGCTTTTGGCCCCAGCCGGGGTGGATCCAGTTGTCGTGGTGCATGTTGGCACCAACGACATAGGCAAGGGTAGGAGGGCTGTTCTGCAGGATAAATTTATAGAAGGCGCCAAGCTTAGAAGCACAACGTCCACGGTGGTATTCTCTGGAACGTGCCACGCGCAAGTCAGGCTGTCAGCTGAGATAAGGGGATTAAACATGTGCCTAAAAGGATGGTGTAGGAAAGAGGGGTTCAGGTTTATGGGGCACTGGAAGACCTTCTGGAACAGGTGGGACCTGTTCAAGACGTTCAGGTTGCATTTGAACCGTAGGGGAACCAGTGCATTGGGGAGGCGTATGTGTAGAATAGTTGAGGAATGCTTAAACTAGGGACTGGGGGGGCAGGGAGGTTAGTTAAGTGGGGGGAAACGGAAAGCCCCAAATCATATTATAAGTGGGCACCGTAATAGGCCTACCCTTTGTTGTCTGTATTTAAATGCCAGGAGTATTAGAAATAAAATTCATGATATAGAGGCTTTTATCTCATTGAACTCTTATCATATTATAGGAATAACTGAAATGTGGCTGAGAGAAAAGGATGGACAAGAATATAATATGGATGGTTACACGTTGTTCCATAAAGACCGTATCGGTAAGAAGGGAGGTGGTGTTGCAGTATATGTAAAGGAAAACTTGCAAGCAAGGGAGCTTACGGATATAAGTAAAACTATGGAAGCTATATGGGTAAAATTATATGCTAAAAACTCAAACAGCCTAATTGTTGGTGTTTGTTACAGAGCACCTAATGTAGCTGCTGAGGAAAGCAGATTGTTATATAGTGATATTAGGATTATGAGCAATAAAAATGATGTGGTAGTTATGGGTGATTTTAATCTACCGGGAATGCAGTGAGACATGGTCGCTGGCTCTTCTGAAAATGAACTGGAGATGGTGGAATTAGTACAGGATTGTTTTTATACTCAGTTTGTTGATACTCCTATCAGGGGAGAAGCCATTCTTGATCTTGTTTTCTCTAATAACCAGGACAGGATTTGTAAATTAGACGTTTTAGAACCACTTGGTAGTAGCGATCATAACATGGTTAAATTTCAGGTAAAGTTTAGTGTCCGAAGAGCAAAGTCCAAATCAAAAATATATAATGTTAGGAAGGCTGACTTTAATTGTATGAGACT
>JAABNY020000063.1:17824492-17841976 GCA_015164015.2 Brevimyrus niger | reverse complement strand
ACACACACACACACACCCACCCCACCCCTCTTTGCTGTGTCACTGCATTTATCACGGCATAAACTCATGCTCCACTGCTAGAAGTACTCTGTATTTTTCTTAAGCCTGTTAATCAGTGCTATATGAAGTTTGGCCAACCTTGGCCTTATTGTCTCTGCGACAAAGCAGCCTCCTAGTGCCTAATTACAGTATTGAACTGTATTCCAGCTCACAATTTTTATTTCTAAGAATGTTTATTGAATATTACAATTAAGACTTGGAAACATTCAAAGTGCCCAGTTTTACTAATGTTCCCAAAAATGTTATTGTACTACTACAACTAAGACTAATAATACAGACTTAACTAAAAGGCATGATTACAGAAGCCAGAAGCACTTTGGCCTTATGTCTCTAAAGTCATGGGTTCAAAGTTCCATTAACATTGCAGTTAGAACATTTTCTGCCAACTTTGAGAGGACCTTCACAGAATGTTGGCTAAAGTTTTGTCAATGGTCTCTGTCAGCTGGGGTGTTTGCTGACATAAGAATTCTCCCTCACCAGGGGACAGTATCACAAAGCCGGATTTTTGGGTTAACAAGATAACCAGTCAGCTTTAAGGTAGTCTGGGTTAAATGTAAGTGAACAAAGATAAAGTTTATTTAAACTGAGGTACCTTAAAACTGACAAGTTATCTAGCTTCCAGCAATTCTGGTTTTGTGTTTCCGGCCCGAGGACCTTCATGAAACATCCTGTTTGTAACGATCGTGGGTGTAGAGCAGGCAGGAAGCGGGGAGAAAGGGAGACAGCAAGGGAACACCCACAGGCGACACGAAGGGGCCAGGAGTGAACGGAGGAGACACAGAGGGATGAGGAGCAAAGACAGGAGGGACAAAGGGATGAGAAGATGGAAGGGAAAGCCCGAGGGGACCCAGGCGGGCGAAGGAAGGTGGCCAGAGGGGCCACAGGCGGAAGGGAGGCCGGAGCCGGAGGGGACCACACAGGGGACAAGGAGACAGATGGAGGGACCAACAAAGGAAATGAGGAGGGAGTAGGAGGGAGCAGGAGGTGCAGGCAGGCAGGAGGGGGAAGCCACAGCAGGCAGAGGAGCAGCCAGAGCCAGGGAAGGCGCCGTCCGACGAGGCGCCGACTGAGGGACCGCAGGTGGGCGACGAGGCACTGGAGGGGGACCCAGCGGTAACAGCCGAGCCGGCGCCACAGGACCCGCAGACAGCCACCGAGCCACGGCCAGGGGACGCATGGGCGCGCCAGGGGGCAGGGCAGGCGGGACCCAGGCCTGACGTATATGTCCCCTCTCCTTGCGGGACACCGAGAGGCGGGGTCCTGAGGGGTGTCGACCTAGCCGAGGCAAGGGCGAGGGAGTCATAAAGGAGGTCCCCAAGGGGTCCCACTCAAGCTCCTCCTCCTCCGAGTAGAAAGGAACAGAGGTCTGACTGTTCAGGACCACCTCGGGGATAGAGACCAAGGCTGGGAAAACAGGAGTCACTCTCTCAGGCGTGGCCACAGGCGGTGCAGCCGCGGGCGAGCAGGGCTGGCCGGGCCGGGCAGGACAGTAGAGTAGGGCTTGGGCATGCGGCCCGCAGGGGGCGCCTCGGTAGGCACCCCGGGCAGAGCGGAGGCAGCAGGCGGAGCCGTGGGTGCGGCCGTCGCAACAGGCGGAGCCTCAGGCGAACAAGACTGGACAGGCAGGTCAGGCGAACAGGACTAGACGGGCTTGGCCATGCAGGCAGGGCCGCGGGCAGAGCAGCAGCGTCATTCTGTAACAATCGTGGGCATAGAGCAGGCAGGGAGCGGAGACAAAGGAAGCCAGCAGGCGGAATTACGGGAAACGAGCGTTTAATCCAACAAACAGGGCTGACAACAAGGCACGTAACATCAATGACTGACACTCAACTAAGGAAGACGTGGACTAATATACACGAAACAAGGCAAAATAACAGGGAACAGCTGGACACAATCGGGAAGCACACGTGGATGATGAGGGGGCGTGGCACACACGAGGATCGAACGAGCAGGTCATGACACTGTTAGTACCCGAGCTGAGCTCCCCTTCCATTTTTGGAACAGTAAAGTGATATTACGACTTGGGTACACCACACAGTAATCAGAATAATATGCATTGAATAAAAGAATAATACTTGTTGAAATTATGTAATGCATATTTTGAAATAATTTAATACTCAATAAAATCGAGCAGAACAGCAAACAAGTGAAGTACAGAAGTGAAAAGAAGCAGGTGCTTGTTTCTTGTGTGAGAGCATGGATACACTATTTCACCATACATTCCTTGGAAGGGTCAGCCTTCGGCACAGATTTAAAGGTGCAGTCCCCTTTGTTCATCTTCATCTCGCACTCCAAGGGAAGCTATACAGCAGTCTATATCCTAAGAGGAGAAGAACTATTATGGGTTTCAACTGATCAAGGTGACATGCTCCCTAAGAACGGTGACACACTGTATACTGCCACAAATCCCAGAAGGGGCTTTGTGTCATAAATGTATACTTGGTGACATCACAACAGTGTCTTAATATTTCAGAGTGTTTTTTGTGTGAGAGGAGTGTGTGCGTTTTGATTGTGGAGGGGCTGTGCCTCTGAAGAGGCTTTGTGTCTTAAGTGTGTGCATTTTGGCTGGGCCGCTTGGTTGATGGTGTCCTGTGTGCATTTTGGTAGGACTGCATGTCTGAAGGGGCTTAATGCAATATGTGTGTGTTTTGCCTGGGCTTTGTGCCATAAGCGTGTGTGTTTTCACTCAGCTCCCTGTCTGAAGAGGCTCTGTGCCATAAGCGTGTGTGTTTTCACTCAGCTCCCTGTCTGAAGAGGCTCTGTGCCATAAGCGTGTGTGTTTTCACTCAGCTCCCTGTCTGAAGAGGCTCTGTGCCATAAGCGTGTGCAGTTTGACTGGATTGTGTGTCTTAAGGGGCTGTGTCATGAGAATGTGTGTTTAGCACCGGCTTGTCATCTCCCTCCTGCTCCCTGTTTGTGTCTCAAATTTTACTGTATTTGACTCTCTCTGCTGCCCCCTGGAGGATGGGCTCCTCCTTTGAGTCTGGTCCCTCCCAAGATTTCTTCTTGGGAGTTTTTCCTTGCCACTGTTGACTGTTTCTTACTCACTGGGGACTTTGGGTGGGGATGCTGTAAAGCGCTTTGAGATGATGTAATGTTGTGATAATAAATAAATTTGTTTGTTGTTGTTAGCTGGGCTGCATGTCTGAAGGAGCTCTGTGTCATAAGCATGTGACTTCTGGCAGGACTACGTGTCTTAAAGGGCTGCGTCACAAGCATGTGTGTTTTTGGTCAGCTGTTTCACTGAAGGGGCTCTGAGCTATATGTGACTAGGCTGTGTGTCTGAGACAGCTTTGTGCAGGAAGGGTATGTGTTTTGTGCTGGGCAACATGTCTGTATCATCATCTCTGTGTCATAAGCGTGTCAGCGTGGACTGCTTGTGTGAAAGGGCTCTATATACGTAAAAGAGGTTAGTGTTTATTCATGAATTTAGTCAAAGAAAAATCCTTCAATAAATAATTATTTCCAACAAAAACACATGTGCCACAATTGTTGGCACCCCAGCATTTAAAAATACCTTTGTGAAACCTCCTTTTGCCAGTATAACAGCATGAGTCTTCTCCGAACAACATGTTTTTACGTTTCATTTCATCGGAACATAGAACATGCAGTATTCAACGATGCAGTAGCGTTTTGCAAACTCCAGGCTTATATTTGTGGTTAACTAACAGAAAACGCTTCTTTCTGGCATACCTTCCAAATAATCTGTTAGTATGGTGGCTCTAGAGGTGTCATGGATTACAGCTTGAACGTTCCTACCCACTACAATCAACTCAAAGATGTACAATTTACATGGGAAACATGCTTCAGTTATATTGTGTTATGTTATGTTCACTATGATTTTCAGGGGTGCCAAAAATTGTGGTGCATGAGTTTTTGTTATTTCTTGATGATGGATTTCATTTTCTTTGATTAAATTTATTTCGATAAAAAATTAGATTTTTATATTTTTTTTCAGTATGAAATGAAGCTACTTCACCTAAAGGTAGATTTTTTTTTCTAACCTTTTCAAATCTTTACAAGGGGTGACAATAATTGTGGAGGGAGCTGTATGCTTTGTCTAATTTTTAAGTTGTTTTGTCAATTACTGCTGGATAATTGTGAGCTGCCTGTCATTCAAGCAAAGCCCATTTGGTGACAGCAGAGGGCCAAAAATTCTTCCTGTCTCTTGAAAACCTTCAAAGATCTCTTAAACATTAAGAGAGCCTGCCGTTTGAATCACTAGGGCAGCAAAAATAAATACAGGCATGTGACTAACATGTCTAAATGAGGTCCTGTGCTACAGCAGAGGGGTTTCCTGAGAGTAGGAGGTTGCGCTGTCTGGCTAGATGGGAGCAGAAAAAAACCGAAAGTCCTGTCTACACTCACATGTGGTCAAAAAGAAGTTGAGCAGGGTGAGTCAGACCTTTCAGCGACCCTAGGTGAATGTGCCCTTCAGAAACACAGTAATGACGTACCAGCATGTCGCCTTTGGTGGTTCAACATCGACCCCCTTCTTTGTGAGTGGCTGGGCCTCCTTTCCTGCAGGAGGAAGTGGCAGACCTTCGTGGCAGGACCCTAAGCATGTTGCCCAGTGGCTGAGAGCCGAGGGCTTCTGCGACTATGTGGAGCTCCTGTGTAACCAACACGAGAATTGCAGGCACTTGTTCAATGGAGGTGATTGTTTGATATGCCATTGGTTACATACTGCCATAAGGCGGCAGTGTAGGTGGCCTCGTAAATGAACATTGGCCTGATTTGTTTCCTTTAGAGATGTTGGTAATATTCATTGGATGATATTTCCCCTGCAAAACCACTGTTGATGGCAGGAGCTTTATTCTATTTCAGGCAGGCTTTCGGGGCGGAAGGGAACACCACGGACCATGTGCTAAATCAGGGAGCCAGCCAGCAGTGTTACTGCTGCACCTGTTCACATGGATCCTGGCCGTCTGTGGGGAAGAAAAAGGGGTCGTTTCAACAAAAGAACACTGCATTTACTTATTTTGTCTGCCTCTTTATTACAGCTTTGTTCACTTATGACTTCCACCAAAAACACCCAGTGTTCACGTTGCTCTATCAAAGAGCTGGAAAATATTCTGGACACCTGCATACTTGATCTAACGCCAGCGGATGAGGTTTGGCCAAACCTGCTTATAGGCAATGTGTAAGTAATCAACCTTGTATGTTGATGTTTTTGCAAGACAAAATTCTCATGCAGTGATTAATTAATCAATGTATGTCCAAAGAAGACTCTGTTGCTAAAACAATAAAGTAACGGCAGTTCTTTAATGCCTACACTACAAGGTTGTGAATTCTATCTGCCTTTTTGCCGTTTCTTTTGTGTGTAACGGCGTGTTTATCATGTAACTTTACACATGTGACCCCCTAAAGCAAACTGTCCTTTGTCTTGTCTTAGGGCCACAGCGCAAAACAGGGGCATCTTGCAGAACATGGGCATCACCCACGTGCTGAACGCCGCCCATTCCAAGCAGGGCAGCATAGGGAAGCAGCAGTACTATGGCAGCTCCATAAAGTACTGGGGGGTTCCTGCTGAAGACACCCCTCACTTTGACCTGAGTGTCTACTTCAGACCTGCAGCCCAGTTTATCCATAAAGCTTTACGGAAAAAAGACAGTAAGCAGTGCCTGTGCTGTGGGAATGCAGTGAAATGTGGTTTGAGCGTTTCACCTGCTACGTGGAAGGCAGCCCATCTCACCAGTGAATGCATTATATGACAAGCATGCTCCTTCTGTTTACTAATCCTAGTTTAGATATCAGCATGGAGGATGATTTGCTTCGCTACCAATAGCAAGTTTCAGCCCCTGTTTGTCATTACTAGGACACTACATATGGTCCATGTTCTAAGTTTACTCCATTTTATTCTTTACAGGCAAGGTGTTGGTGCACTGCATCATGGGAATTAGTCGATCGGCCACGCTGGTTCTCGCTTACCTCATGCTGTATCATCATCTAACTCTCCTAAAGGCCATTGAAATAGTCATCAAGAAAAGAGCCATTTACCCCAACAGGAATTTCCTTGCTCAACTGGATGATCTGGACACCCGCTTAAGGAGAAAACGACGTCTGTGTCCAATTTTGTAAATGAAGTTTTTACACTATGTGTATTACATGCAAACTATACAGACCATGAACCCCCTTTAACATCGTCATTTTGACCGTGTCCTGGTAGTGAGCCAGTGACAGCATTATGTTAGATAGATACCAAATGAAATACAGACGTGAATCTGGTGAACAGATATTTTCACTGAATTTGCCTTGCATTTGTATTAGTTCATAGTTCTTTGTGTTTACACAGATATTTTATAAAAGTTACATGGAACCATTTGTCTTGTAGGTAATTGTCATGACTGCGCTCGGGCATGAAGCGGGGAAGCAGCACAGGAGCCAGGAGATCAGGCGAATGAAGGATTTTAATTATAAAACAAAAAGTAACATGACACACCATGAAAAGGGTCGATGGTAATCACCGGACTGGGGAAAACATACCTTACGCAGACTTAAATCCATTGGACTAATGTCAGCAACAAGAAACAGCTGGTAAACATGGGGCTTCCACATTAGGTAGAGGAGGGGGCATGACACACAGAAGGAGTGGACGAGCGGGGCATGACAGGACCTTCCCCCCCAACCGAGGGGCCGAAACCGGGGACAACACAGGACCTGGGAAAACAAAGCTGATCAAAAGGGACACTTAAGGGGGAAAGAAGGAAGGTGGAGGGACTGACAGAGGAGGTGAGGAGGGAGGTAAAGCAGGCGAAGAGTGGGCAGAACCTGACCCCGACTCCGGTGTCCTCCCCCTTTCCAGGAGTCTGTGAGGCGGGGACTCAGCTGGGATCTGCCATGCTGGGGTGGTGGTGGAGTCACTCCAGAGGGAGTCGCAAGGGAAGTCAGGGTCTTTCCCGAGAGGTCCCATTTGAGCTCCTCCTCCACCACCACCGGGACCGGTAATCAGGGACCTCCTCAAGAACAGAGACTGGGGCCATGGGAGCTGGGTCCGGGGGATCAGGGGCAGGGGCCGGAGCAGGAACCTCGGAGGGTGGAGCAGGAACCGGAGCAGGAACCTCAGAGGGCAGAGCAGAAACCTTGGGCACGGTGGTCTGGTGGAGCAGGAACTGGTGGATCAGGAACCTCAGAGGGCAGAGCAAGAACCTTGGGTGCGGTGGTCTGGTAATCAGGGACCTCCTCAAGGACAGGGACTGGGGCCATGGGAGCTGGGTCCAGGGGATCAGGGGTAGGGGCCGGAGCAGGGGCCTCGGAGGGTGCAGCAGGAACCGGAGCAGGAACCTCAGAGGGCAGAGCAGGAACCTTGAGGGGTGGAGCAGGAACCGCCAGCACAGGAACCTCAGGGGGTGGAACTGGGACTGGAGCAGGAATCTAGGGGGCAGAGCTGGGGTTTGCACCTCGGTAGTGGGTGCCGTCTGTTTAGGAAAATTGGGGATCCATGGGATGGCGTTCCAAATAGGCCTGGCCCCTTTAAAGGCCAGGTGCATCCCCAGAAAGGGGCAATTGCTCCTTTGTGGCTACCCACTTCATGTTGGCATCTCAGCCGCCACAGGTTCACTCTCACCTCTTCCGCAAGGTGAGAGTCTTCAGATAGGCACATCCCCTCGAGGATATCCCTCACCCAGGATGCAAGTACTCAAGCCATGGGGTCATTCCTGACCTCAGGCTGATCGAGGTAGTAGATTGTCTCGTTAGCCAGACCGAGGTATTGCTCCTTAGTCATGGCAAGCATCTTCGTTGGGTGTCTGGTCATTCTGTCCTGACTGCGCAAGGGCACAGAGCGGGGAAGCAGCACAGGAGCTGGGAAATCAGGTGAATGAAGGATTTTAATAATAAAACAACAATGAACACAACACCCCATGAAAAGGATGGACGTTAATGACTGGACTGGGGAAAACATACTTAACACAGACTTAAATACATTCGACTAATGACAGCAACAAGCTGGTAAACATGGGGATTCCACATGAGGTAGATGAGGAGATGTGGCACATGCAAGGAGCAGACAAGCAGGGCATGACAGTAATAACTTTTACATGCTCAAATTTTTTTTAAAATTATGAGTAAAAATCTCTGTGACGTGTGGTGTCTCCTGCCCTGTGACGGATTGGTGTCCCATCCTGGGTGTCCCCTGCTCTGTGGTGGACTGCCTTTCCATCCTTGGTGTCCTCTGCCCTGTGGTGAACTGCATTTCCTTTTTGGGTGTCCCCTGCTCTGTGACGGACTGGTGTCCAATCCTGGGTGTCCTCTGCCCCCCACCCTGTGGTGGACTGTCGTCCCGTCCTAGGCGTCTCCTGCCTCTGGTGGACTGCATTTCTGTCTTGGGTGTTCCCCGTCCTGTGGGTGGTGGACTACCTATCTATCTTGGGTGTCCTCTGCCCTATGGTGGACTACCTGTCCATCTTGGGTGTCCCCTACCTCAGGTTCATTGCAACTGGGCAAGCCATTCGTTAAAATGGGAGGATTTACATAAAACAAAATCTACACCACAAAGTGTAAGAATGTACTTTTAAAATTATGATTTATGTTCATTCCAGGTACATTTTTTGAGGTTATTTTACGCTTCCTGTATTTATATATTTTAAGTTAAACATGCTTTTTATGCTTATTCAAGGGCACAAATTATAACCCATTACCTGAGGAATGGTGTCTTTGACACACATTTGGGTGGCATTTTGCCCTGAGGACTAGCAGTGATATTATGTGCATAGTATTTTCAGTATTGTCACAGAATAATGCACTGTGACCATGGGGAAGAAATCCCCCCCCCTACACACACACACAGCCAAAATGTTATGTTGATCTCCCTGGAAATAGCGTCACCTTCCAGCAAGAAAACATATACTGTTATCAATACAGAAGCCTGTGTCATCATTTAAAAAAAATTTAAATTATCATGGCTCATTTTCTGCACAAGATAAGTCAAGTCAAGCCAATATTTGCATTGCTGTGGTGGATTTACTGGACTCCGCAGCTTGCTCTGAGTTTCCCGATGGCCAATTATTCTTCTCTAGTTCACAGGTGAATGAATTCCACATTAAGCCTGATGGAAGTTGGGAATTTGCTAACTTTTGGGAGGTAATAATGCAAGTTAGATTATTAAAGTTTCACAAAGGATTGAATAAACCATATATCTGCACATGCACATGCAATGTGGATTTATTGCTTCTCACCACCACAAGTACTATAAGGAAAAAGTAGCACAGCGCTGTGACCATGACGAATCCCCACCTCCCCCTTCCTGCAGTCTGACCAGAGTGCAATGTGCCTGCAGGGCTGGCTGGTTTCTAGTTTCCCTCAAGTTAAAAGGGGAAACAGCCCCTTCCCCACCTAAACCTTGCCACAGAGGAAGAACCACTTTCAAAGTGGATGCAGGACATCTGCGTTACAGAAGGCAGAAGAGCTTCCATGGGGACAGAGTGAGGAGTCTGCACGCCATACGTGAGTCTGCAGACTGCTCTACACCACGGCCATGCAGAGACTTTTAGGGACAGGTGCTCAACCTTGGCTGAGAGGTAGGGTGGGGGCAGTGTGATCGTGGGTGATCAAAATGGGATGCAGAGGACCTCAAGAGGGAGGCACACGCAGTCGCTCAGGCAGAAGGGGCAGGCGCTCTAGCTCCCCAAGCTCCACCCTGCACATCCTTACTCCTTAATCCGTATGCAAAGGAGCCAACCCAGACCAGGCGGCTGGCAGATCCAACTGAGTCCACACACGGCAACTCCTGGTTAGATAAACATACACGTTCATCCCCGTCACCTGTTCTGTTCATCATTCCGTTTCCAAAGCAGAACAAAGCGCCAACAGATTGCACATGACCCGGTCCATCTGCAGGTTCAGTGCAGAGATATGTGTGGTTGGCACGGATGTGAAGCAACATCACATATAACAAGGCTCTCAAGTTTCACCAAAAGTTTGGAGTTAGATTACATCTGATAGGGGCGCAGCATCTGATAGCGTCTCACAGTTAATGCGTGAGGCTCGAGAGCCCTGCCTGCCGCATTCACCAGATCCGTTTCTCTGAGCTGTGCACACCCATGTAATTACGTGCTTGCAGAGGGATCGTCTGTAATTTATTTTGGAATTTACCCGGCAACAACAAATGCTATTTTTTGATTGATGGGTAGGTGGCTGTTAATTCTGTATAACTCGGGACAGCTATGAACTCTCCGCTCTGTATGCTCATGCCTCGTTCATTAATTCTATATAACGCTACACCTTGGTGGGCGTTATCCCTTACTTCTCAGCGTGAGATATACAATGTGTGGCGTGTGAATGCGGGAAAGTGGACGAAATGTGATTGTCTCACACATCAATGCGTGAGACTTGAGAGCCCAGCACATAGCCCTTCCAGAAAGTCATGCTAATGCTATTAACTTCCAGCAGGTAAACATCAGTATAAAAACCTATGTGAATGTTAAATAATCGTCTTGCTGGGCTAGACACTGAGGCGACATTCGTACTATCACAGGATTTTCTGAAAAGACAGTAAGTTCCTATGGGATGCCAACAGTGTCTGAGAATCTTTTACCACATGCGTCACGTTTCCATTATTGCTGCTTGTCTTTATGAGATGACAAAGTGCTGATGTCCACAGAATGGACTACGAAACACCACCCTTATCAGAGCTACAGCGTGTCCTGCAGTGGGACTTTGGCTGTACCGGGCCCATCAATCAAGTGTGGCCAGGAGTGTACATCGGCAATGCGTACGTAAAAGTTACACTCTATGCAACACCTGGGAGCAACACCACCACCTCGCTTAAAACGATCTTATTTTATGCTACATAGCATTTGCTATTACGTATGTGGAATTTCTGAGTTTAGGCTGAGGAAGAAAAAAAAATGCAGCGTAAATTTTGATCCTCAGGGCAGCTGCTCGGGACAAGCCCACCCTCCGTGACATGGGCATCACACACATCGTGAACAGCGCCCACGGGCCACTGCACATCAACACTGGAGCACGCTTCTACAGGGAGCTGCCCGTACACTACTACGGTGTGGAGGCTGACGATGCTGAAGACTTCGACCTCAGTCCCTTTTTCTACCCAACTGCAAAATTCATAGGAGCAGCGCTTTCCCAATACGGTATTAAGAGCTTTGGGTTCCGTGTCATACATACAATACTGAGAGTCCATGTTCCCAGACACATACACATGGTATTGAGAGGGTTGTGTTCCGTGTCACATACACACAGTACTGAGAGCCCATAATCCCTATCACATACACATGGTACTGAGAGAGCCACTAATCACATCCACAAGGTAGGGATGCCATTGAACATTAGTTCACCATTATAATGATATAATTTTTTTTTTTAAGTTCAGTATTAAGTTGACATGTGCAATCATGCCAAATGGGAAATATATATGGTTTTGGGGGCAGATCTACTCTTGCAGATACTTCTCTCATTAACACAATAACTCAAAAGTATTTGATGGATCTTTTTAAAACTTTTAAAATGTTTGGCTGGGAATCTTCTCAAATTTTGAGACAAACTGCCCCAAAACTGAAGCGATGGCACATAGTAGCAGCACAAGGAAAGGGTGACATTTGACTTTGATGCAAGTCTAAAAATATCTGATGGATCTTTTTACTATATGACAAAAGCATTATATGGAGGAAGATTTACACCTGTTTTCATTTTCATTTTGAAAAATCACTTGAAAAGCAGCAGCAGTATCTGGAAGAAAGATATTTAACACAATATCAAACTGTGTTATGTACTGTAGTTCATCCCCACTTGCATAATACTTGACCAAAGCACAGTACAAATGTTAACTCTCTCATAAAAACGGTGCATGCCAAAACATTTGGTAATCTTAGTCAACATTTTGAATGCAGAAGAAATGGGCAGGGCTGCCAATTTTGAGGGTTTTTTTGGAGTGGGATTTAGAGTCAGTGATTTAGAGTCATTAACAATAAACTAATCCTAGGAATGACTAGTAACTAGAAACATAAATTATAAATCAATCACTCCAGATTCAAACACTAGAAGACTAGAGAAACAAAGGTGTAGAACATTGCTACAAGACTAGATACAAGTAAGTATAGCTAAGAACAAAGGCAAAAATAATCAATACATGAATACAAGGACAATAAATGGGAAAACCTGAACTAATAATAAATTACTGTGTGTAACAATTGTGACTGGCTTCTGGCCAGCCTTGAACTCATGAAGGAGAGGGATGCACATTCACGATTGCATGCTCTGCCTATTCAGTGACACAGTGGCCCAGGGGACCACCCTAGCAAACTGAGAATAATGCTAATCCTAATGAATAACAGGGAAAAGGATGGGATGGCCAGCAACACCTGCTGGCCATACAGGAAGATGACTGATAGGACAGGCCGACCAGGAGCAACCCACAAGATCTGCTCCTTTGGAGATGCTCTGAATGAGTCATCCTAACATTATGATTTGGCTCATGTCAAAGTCACTTAGATCTGTATCTCTGCCCATTTTTTCTGCTTTCAACATGTCAGCTATGAATACAAAATGCTAACTTACCATATATATAAACTGCTGCTCAAAAGTTTGGAATCACTGAGAAATGCTTCCTTGAAAATTCCTTGCATTTTGAAAGAAAACTACATTTTGTTTCAATCCAAATATCATTACTTTTATCCGAAATATAATCTAGGCATTGTAAACTACAATTATACTGCTGCAAACAGCTATCACTCCAGAGTACCAATGGCACATTGTGTTAAATAAATTAAGTTGCCATGTTAAAAGGCTAATACTTAACTCAAAAACCATTATGCAGTTATGTTGCCACAGGTGAAAACCATCCAGCTATTTAAGTAAGCAGTGAAACTGACCTCCTTTGGGCTCTTTGAATGTCTGTACCATGAGCATTTGTAGGATCAGCGACTGTCTCAAAATGGTCAAAAAGAATGAGCTTTCTTTAGAAACTTGCCAGTCTATTGTTGTTTTAAGAAATGAAGGCTATTTCATGCAGGCAGTTACCAAGAAACTGAGGATTTCTTACATAGGTGTGCACTACTCACTTGAATGAACAGCACAAACTGCCCTAAGTGTGATAGAAAGAGAAGCGGGAAGCCTCACTGCAGAACTGTGCATTAAGATCTATACATCAGAGATTATACTTTTAGAAACAGACGTCTCACAGGTCCTCTTCACTTAATAATAGGTAGCTTTAAATATTACCCTCCTTTTCAACAGTGAAGAGTGGACTCCAGGAAGCTGGCCTTCTAGGCAGAGTTGCAAAGACCATATCTGAAACTGGCCAATAAAAGGAAAAGATGAAATGGGTCAAAGAACACAGACATTAGACAGACAATTACTGGGAAAAAAAAGTGTTATGGACAGATGAGTGTATGTTCCAGGTGTTTGGGTAACAAAGAGAGACATTTGTGAAGTGTAGAAGAAAAGAAAAGATGCTGGAGTACTGCCTGACACCAACCATCAAGCATGGTGGAGGAAGTGTAATGGTCTGGTAGTGTTTAGGTGCTGGTGAAGTGGGCAATTAGTTCAGGCTAAAAGGAATGTGGATGGTTACCACTCCATTTTGCAACAACATGCCATATATTTTAGGGCCAATTTCCTCCCACAACAAGACAATGGCCTAAAGCACAACTCCAAATCATGCAAAAACTATTTAGAAAATAAATAGTTAGCTGGTATTCTGTCTGTAATGGAATGGCCAGTGCAGTCACTAGACCTCAACCCTTTTGAGCTGTTGTGAACCACATGGTACAAAAAAATTCTCCATCAAACCAACCTGACTTGTGGGGGTGCTTCAAGAAGCATGGAGTGAGATTGTTGCAGATTCAAAACTCGACAAAATCAAAGTTAGAATGCCAAAGGTCTGCAAGACTGTAATGCATGCAAATGGGGGGCTTTTTGATGAATACAAAGTTTGATACACAAAATTGGTATTTAAATCAAAAATCATTATTTCTAACTTTGTGGAGGTCTTGCCTATATTTTCATCAATTTTGCAGCTTATTGGATAAATAAAAGTATGTTTTTGGAGAAACATTTTCTGAATGTTTCCAAATATTTGAACAGTAGTGTGTCCTAAGAACAATATCACCAAATAGAATAAACAAAACCAATACATAAATATTTATTTGCATAAATGCTGATTTGTGGGGCAGATCCGGCCCGCAGGCTGTAGTTTGCCCTACTCTGTTAGAAGTGATGACCTGAGACCTACTCCTTCTGAGACAAATTGCACCACAGCTGAAGGACTGCCGCTTAGTGACGGCAAAAGAAGAGAGCCACTGCTAGGGAGAGTGTGTAGTGGCCTAGAGGTTGTAAAGGTTGGGGGAGGAGTAGAGATTAGATGGGGGGGGGGGTCAAAGGGGCTCTCCAGGGAATACATTGTTCTCATACTGAAAGAATCTACTTTTCATAGTGTCAGTTGCTAGGCAACAGTGGTACTTATGCTTTCATCTGTTGTTTGGGACAGGAAGGGTGTTGGTGCACTGTGCCATGGGACTCAGCCGATCGGCCACCCTGGTGCTTGCGTACCTCATGATCTGCGAAGGGCTCCCCCTGCTGGAGGCCATCCGTACTGTCAGAAAGCACAGGGATATTTGTCCAAATTCTGGCTTCCTGGAGCAACTCAGGCGTCTCGATATGGCCCTGGAGCAGGAAAGGAGGTCGGCACGGGGCACCAAGAAGCTGTGAATATGAGAAAGTCAACATCATTTACAATGCAAGCTTAATCAGCAGAAGACTTAATAGACTGCAGCCAGGAAATCCCGATAAATTACGCGAGGAAGACGCCAGAAGATTTTCTCCTTATCGTGACATGTTGCTATTGATTGTTTTATTTTGCCTGTTTGATTTTGTTTATTAAATGCCAGCAGTCCCGCTAACGCTCACTCCCGTTCTGCCATTTAATCCCTGTGTCACATGACTCGATTTACCCTCCAGGCGATAGTTCATAACATGCTGTAGTCGTCAACCTCTGCCTTGGGGATTTATTTCGTAATCATTTCCCAATTGAATAAACTGCCACATTCATGATCCAGGTGAACCCGGAGAGGTATGAAATTGCTGTTTATTGGCTTTGGGTTTTATTGCATGTCTTGCTAAGCAGCTAGTTTGAGTGTAACCTTATTTATAATTTCAATATATTTCTCATGAATAATATATGTAAACTAATTTGCAGTTCACTCTAAAGTTAACTAAACTTAATTAGTGATCCCTTTATTTGTCAGACACGTCTTTATTTGTTTATTTGTCCATATACGTCGTATAAGGAAGACGTTTACTCAGCGATACTGTGGCGCAGGGGTTGCATGGACATATAAAAAGAGGGGAAGACTTTCGCGATGTAGGCGTCTAAGCGAACTGTTTTTTCCATTTACGGTAAGGAAACGTGAACAGGTGTCCCGGGAAATTCAATTTCCCTATGTTTCCCCTTGCACACTCACAATCCAGATTTCACGTTCACAATCTAATTTGAAATCAACACTCTAAATGCCAGTGTTTCGAGAATTTCAATCCGGGTTTTTAAGCCTTTTTATGTACAGTGGCACATCAGTTCTCGAACTCATTAGAAGTCGAATTTCTTAAAAGTCGAACCAATAATTTGTATGCGCAGGGAAATAAGTCACGGGGCATGTCTCTTGGCAGAAACAAAGGGTAATGCTGCAGTCTCAGCCTCGCATTCACTGTGATAGCATCCTGCATATTTACATAAGCTGAATACATATATTTAGACACTAAAAATACATTTAAACAATGAGACAGAAACAGTACTTATTAAATGATAAAATACAATTTAAATCAAGATTTCTTAATTATTTTAATATTAATAATAAACCATTAATAGGTTTAATTATAAAAATATTGACGACGTCAGGGTATATGGGGTTTAATTAAAGGTAATGCAGGCAAAACGCGGACAATACAATGACCTGACTGAACAAACTGAAACGCGGACGAAATACAACAGGCTAATGACAACAACCAGAAACAGCTGATCACATGGGGATTCCAGGTACACGAGTTTAAGGAGGGGGTGTGGCACACGGAAGGAGCGGACTATCAAGGCAGAACACGTTTTTTTAACTTTACACATTGTTTGGATATGTTTTTCTTACTTTACAAATTACGGTTTTGATAAATGTGCTTTTTAGACCCGAACTTTTTAGGATTAGATCCAGAATCCTGAACGGATTAAGTTAGAGCACTGAGGTACCACTGTAGAGCACATTTCCATAGAGCAGATATATCTATGGATCGGTGCTACCCTACTGAAAATGTTCTCATAATTTCTGTGGGCTGAAACAGAAAGCAGATTAATTATTAATTAAATTAATTAACTTATTAATTTATTTTGGGCTAATTTTAAAAATCATGAACTAATAAAATGTAAGTAGGCATTGTGAGAGTTTGAAATACCTGATCAGATTAAATAATACAACTATAGGAAGCATATCTGGATATACAGAAATGTTTTATCAGAGCACCCAACTTTTATGAAATACAGTGGTACCTCAGAAGTCTTAATTCGTTCAGAACTCTGGATAGAATCCTAAAAAGTTCGAGTTCTGATCGTGAACACTGACCTAATATAAAGTGTATGATCCAGGAAATGAGTCATACTACAATGCAATTCTTACTTGAATGCCTTCTTCTTGGACTGGACGATTAACCAAATAAAGCAGCGCAACATAACAGTAACTAACAATAATTAAACCACTTACTTACGTGTACTATTTGAGCATTTATGTTATTTATTTAAACTTTATTTTACCAGGTAAATTAATTGAAAACTAGTTCTCACTGCTTTATGTGATATTAGGGAGAAATAGCAGATTATGCATCGGAACTGCCTGGGATACCAACATCATGCGTGTAACTAAACTCTCACCCAATAAGAGCAAAGGTGTGCAGTGTGATGGTGTGCATGCGTTTGCATATACAGTGGTACCTCGGTTCTCAAACTCACTAGAACTCGAATTTCTATATATTCTAACAAGCCAGTTTGACCTAGAACTCGATCTGAATATCAGATATCGAACTGTGAACGCCAACCTAATATAAATTGTACACGCCGGGAAATGGGTCACACGGCGGAAACAAAAGGTAATGCTTTAGTGTCAACCTCACATTTGCTGTAGTAGCAGATAATGCTATTTTATTGAAGTTACTGTATCAAGTAATACACTATACTTTATATAATTTTGTTAGCCATTGCTCACCAAAAAGTTACGTAATAGTTGTACAAATGTTACAACCTAAAAGTTTGCTATTCACAAACAAATTAACAAATACAGAGTCATAATAAAAATAAACAATGGACCGAATTCAAAGTTATTGTCATGTACAGACTACAATGCAATTCTTACTTGAATGGCTTCTTCACAGACTGGATGATTAACTAAATAAAGCAGCGCAACATTACAGTAACTAACAATAAATAAACCACTAACT
>JAABNY020000063.1:17802161-17821485 GCA_015164015.2 Brevimyrus niger | reverse complement strand
GGCAGGCATGCATACTGCGACAGGAATGGCTTTTTTGGAATAACATCGCCCCTGATCAATTTAACTTTCAATCCTATAGGGATAGGTTTTCACGTTATAACGTGATACGGTTTCACGTTTTAACGTGATACGGTTTCACATTTTAACGTGATGTTTTTACGTTATAACGTGATAGTGAGAATATTTTGTTTTTTTATGTTGTTGCTGTTTGTAGTCTACCATTGCAGGTTTTGAGCCATAATAACTGATGCTTCCTCACAATGCAGGTAATATGCATAATTCGAGACTCCTCTTGCAACTGCTCATTTAACGCAAAGTCAAACCACTGGTACCCAAGGATTGACCAGCACCCGCTGTCCAGTTTGCCCATCGGTACCCAGTACTGATTGAAACCAGTCTTTGTCTCAGCTCACTGGGAAGGGTCCACGTCTCACAGCCATACAGCAAGACAGGGAGCACCAGGACTCTAAAGACTTGGACCTTCGCCCTCTTGCAAAGATATCGGGAACGCCCCACACCCCTTTCCAGCGACCTCATGACCCCCCATGCTTTCCAATCTGTCTGCTAACTTCATAGACAGATGAACCAGAACCATGAATGTCACCGCTGAGGTAAATAAATCTCTCAACAACATTTTCCCCACAGACAGACACACTACTGATGGCTGTGCCTAAGAAGTCATTAGATGCAGACACTCAGACTCCTCATCCAGTCTCTCGAGAGCCCTGATCAGAGCCTTCATTGACTGCACTAGGACTATAGCATCATTGGGAAAGTCAAGATCAGTAAATCTTTCTTCACCAAAGGATCCCCCACAGTTGCTGGATGCCACGCCCAACAGCAAGTCCATACAAGCATTGAATTGAGTAGGAGCAAGAACGCACCCCTGACAAACCCCAGAATGAACTGGGAAGAACGCAGTGGTTCTCCATCTGCTCCACACAGCACTCAGTGTACCAGTGCATTGACCGGCAACGACATCCAGCAACTTTAGGGGGACCCCATAAAGTCTCAGGATGTCACACAGGGCAACTCAATCAGATGAGTCAAATGCTTTGAAAAAACGACAGAGGCTGCAAAGAACTCTTGTGCTCGAGGAGAACCCTCATTGCCAGGATATGGTTGATGGTGCTGTAGACTTCTTAGGCGTAAAACCAAACTGCTCTGGTCGCTGACAGATAAGCAAGTGATCACAGATCCTGTTAAGGATGACCCTAGCAAAGACCTTACCCAGCAATGAAATCAGTGTTATCCCCTTGTACTGTAATTGCCTCAATCCAGGCAATCACCCTTCTCTTTCCAAATAGGAACCACTGTACAAGTCCCATTTCCAGTCAGTTAGGATGACACCTGACTCCCAAATTTCTTCAAATGGCAAGCAATGTAAGCAGATGTAAATTCTATATAGGCTTAAAAGATCTCGGTGTTTATGTTGATGCTTCTATGTCCCACTCAGTGGGGAAGCAATAAAAAGGCCAATAGAATGTTGGGTTATATCTCTAGGTCAAGGGAGGTGATGTTACATTTATATAATTCCTTGGTAAGACCCCACCTAGAATATTGTGTGCAGGTTTGGTCACCATAGCTGAAGAAGGACATCGATACTTTAGAAAAAGTGCAACGGAGGGCGACGAGAATGATTTTCAGTCTTAGAGGAATGTCATATGAGGAGAGGTTAGCGGAGCTGAATCTGTTTAACCTTGAGCAATGGAGACTAAGGGGGGACATGATCCAGGTCTATAAGATTCTAACGGGTCTAGATGCTGTTCAGCCAAATGGCTACTTCAATATTAGTTTAAATACTAGAACTTTTGGCCATAAGTAGAGATTAGTGGGAGAACATTTTAAAGTGAATTTGAGGAAGCACTTCTTTACACAGCGTGTAGTTAGAGTATGTAATAGTCTTACTGCTTGTATAGTGGAAGCTAAAACCCTGGGTTCCTTTAAATCAGAGATAGATAAAATTTGAACAACTCTGAGCTATTACAGGTAGTTCTCCCCAAACAAGCTTGATGGGCCGAATGGCTCCCTCTTGTTTGTAAATTTTTTATGTACTACACACAGTAGTGATGCAAATCAAGTCTCAGGAGGATCTGGTGGCAGACTTCACACCACATCAGTAGCCTCTGTACTTCATGCCTCGTAGAGTTACCTGAAAGGGAAGTGAATGAGGATTTTGCTGGTTTGCAGGGGTACAAGCCACCGTCCATTTCTGAATTACAGAGACACCTATGGGCCAATAGGAAGCCTGTGGGCCCTGTGGATGAAGTGTGGTCAAACCTGTACATCAGTGATGAGTGAGTACCAGGAAGCCTCTTGGATATGCATTACTGATTTGCAATTATCAGGGTTATTCAAATCATGGTCCTCAAGCTCCAAGCACTGCTGATTTTCTAGCCTTCCTTTACCCATGTGAATCAGAATCAGTAATTATTAAATTAACTACCTAGGAGAATTGAAAAAAGACCTGGATTTAGAACAGAGGTCTAGATTTGAAGAGCCCTGACATACACTGAAAAACACTGGAATTACCCAGGACACTGTGGGAGGGCAGAAATCTGCTGAGAAGTTACAAAAAATTAGACTCCACTTTTATTTTTTGATCTTTGATGAAAGACAAATCAGGGGCTTAGCCTCATTACTTTTGTTAAAATCATTCCACACACATTAGATAATATGCATACAATGTCAGGATCAGTCTCCATCCTGCCCTGGTTCATGAGTCATTTCCCTATTTTATTAGTGAGTGTCGCTGGTCATTCCACCCCTGTAATTTCCCAGGTTTGTTCATTCCTAGTGTGGGTTCTTGCTAGTTTGGCTGCCTTGTAGCTCAATTGGCTGAGCACCTGGCTTTGAGGGTGGCATCCCTGCCATCTGGAGTTTATAACTTAACATTTGTCTTTGTCATCTACCCCTGGTTAAGTTATGTATATTGGTGTTTTTTTGTTAGTTCCTTGTGTTTGCTCTTTGTTTCCCCATTTGTATCTCCTGTTATCTCCTTTGTTATTGCTGTACTATAGTTATGTTCTGTACCCATGTTTCTAGTGTCTGTAGTGATTCTTGATTATGCTCACCTGTTTCTTGCTAGTGCTTAGTGTTTTGTAATAGCCCACACCAGTCCTCCTTATGTGCATATATGTGCCTGCTCTTGCCCCATTTCCTCAGTTTTGTTTAGTGTGCCTTTTTGAGTTTAATAAAGTCCTTTGTTTTTTGGAGCTGCTAAATGGAACTTCTCATTCCCCAAGCCCCAAGTAATGTAATATTTACATTGCAAATTCTGACATATTAAGTCACAGTTGAAATTAATATTTTCCTTGAATAGTTTAAAAATAAAATTAAATTTAAAAGTACACCCCCCCCCTTTACGAATATTCAGTTTATACCACTTCTTTTACAAAATACATTAGGTCCTGTTTTTGCTAACTGAAAGAAAATCAAAGGGGACTTTTGCTTTTATGAAAAAAGGAGAAAACTGAAAATACAGTGTAGTATTTCTTTATCAGCAAGCCAATTACCGATATACAGGCATGTGTCGTTTATCACCATTTTGATCAACAATGGACTGCATATGTCACTGTTGTTCCATGACATTATAATGAAGCTGAAAAATTCCTATTGCCTTGTGACATCCTAATTCATGACTCATGTGTTTTTGGTGATGCTAATGTAAACAAACCTACTGTGCTGCCAATCATGTAAGCACACACAATTATATACAGTATATAATACTTAATGATAATAAACTAGTACTACGTATTTATTACTGATCTATGTATGTACCATTAATTATTATTTAGGATAAAAATTTAAATATCACAGCCAATAACAATGACTACAGCCACCCAGCATTCCAGCTGTTCAATTTGTTGCCATCTGGAAGGTGATATAGTAGCATATGCTGCTCGGATTACCAGACCAGAGAACAGCTTTTACCACCAGGCCATCAAGCTCCTTAAACACTTAAAACTGTGCAAACCATTTACTGGTATTATGTGCAATTATTTTCCAATGTTCAGTTATTGATATTGTGTCACTTTCTCAATGTGCAGTACTGCTACTTGCTCTACCCCCCACCCCACCTATACATACACAGACATTCCCTTATTTATGACGTTTTGATTTTTAATTCTTAATGTTACAGTATTTCATCTTCTTATCTTCTAGGGCTGAGAGATTGTTTCCCTGTTTATTCTCTCATCCAATGCATGTCATTGTAATGTTGGCCCTGTGTTAGCATACATATGACAAATAAACTGAAACTGAATTGAAACTGATACACCATATAGCCTAAGTCGCTATACCATCTAGGTCTGTAGTAGGCTATACCATATAGGTTTGTGTGAGTACATTCTGGGATGACCCCACAATGACAAAATCACCAAGTAATGTGTTTCTCAGAATGAAAAGCAACGCATGACTGTATAGTTTCTAGTAAGTGAAACTACACTGTACATACATTATTTCTACTTTCTATAGGCTGTGTATCATATAAATCCTAATTTTACTATATGTTAGTGTTTTTTTCAAGTTTTAAGTGTTTTTGATATGATTTGACAGGTTATAAGCTTAGAACAAGAAGGTACAGAAACTGGATAGATTTAAAAAGTTATTTTTTGGTTTAAGGAACAATTTTTACCATATAAATTAACGTTATTCATCATTTATGATGTTGGTGGGCTGGGGATGGTGTTCCCATCTGTAAAATTCTCAAATTTTCCCAGCCTATGAATGGTTTAGCATTCGTGTGGTGGCTCATTATGGACTGGACCACATTTCCACTGCTGTGGTTCTCCCAAATGTCCAACGATTGACAAATCCAGATTGTGGGGATCAGCAGAAAGGGTGGTAATGGGTCTAACTTGTGGCTGCGCCTCTGGTGGCTTATTAGTGAATAAGAAAGTGAATTGATTGTGTTCAGGTCAACAGCACGAGACAAGGCCACTTTGTCTGGTTTGGGGATCACCCACATAGTGAATGGCGCAGATGGACGCATCCGCTCCCCCGTCTCTCTCTACAGTGATATGGCCATCACTTGTTATGGGGTTCAAGCTGCCGACCATCCCAGTTTCAACCTTAGCCCATTCTTCTACCCAACAGCTGCATTTATCCAGACTGCACTGTCCCAGAAAGGCAAGATTCTTCAAGTATTGAGGGATTTTGTTTACGAATGTTACAGGGAAGCATTTGTGATGTCTCATCTGCAGCAAAACGTCTTGCTGCAGTAGACAAACCACATGCTGCATTCCATTTAAACTCCGAAGATGGAATTTCTGAGGTGCCACTTGAAAATTTTGGAATTCTGAGTCAGAAAGTTGGAGGAACCTCTGCAACCCCAGCCTCACAACTGAAGATGGCTGCACCCTTCATTAAGTGAAAGCCGTAATCATAAGCTGTTTAGTAGCACTTTTGTCTTTTTTCTGATTCATTAAATTGGTTGTTGACACAGCACTATCTAATTGCTATCTGTGGACATCTTGCTATGGTGTTTGCATGTGGAAAATACCACTTAATCTGTCATTATCAGCTGGTATTGCTAACAATGGCTATCAATGAACATGGCTAGAACTGGGGCCTGTTTCAGGATGCAAGTCTCCTTGCTCATTTGTCAGATTAAAGAAAGTCTGGGCTAAATGTAAGTGAACTAAGATAAAGGCCATTTAAACTGGAGTACTTAAGATTCAACAAGTTTTCCAGTTAAGCAAGAAATACTGCCACTTGGAACTGGTCCCTGACATTTCTAAATGTGTTTCCGATTCGTTGTGCTGGAAACACAGTTAACATGTTAACCCAATTTTTAATATCTCGGCTCCACCTTCCAACCTCCAACATAAATGGAATGCAGCATCAGAAAGAAGGATAGTAAAAGGCTGAAACAGTACTGCTGACATACAATCAGGCCATTTTGTTATGGTTGTATTATTTACTTTGTAGTGGCATGTGTTTTAAAAACAGATCTAAAGTTAACAGTTCCTTCCTTTGTCACTGTGGCAGGAAGGGTGTTGGTGCACTGTGCTATGGGAGTGAGCCGGTCAGCCACTCTGGTGCTGGCGTATCTCATGATCTGCGAAAGGCTCCCCCTGCTGGAGGCCATCTGCACTGTCAGGAAGCACCGGCACATTTGCCCGAACTCTGGCTTTCTGGAGCAACTCAGGCATCTCGACATGGTCCTGGAACAGGAGAGGTCAGCACGGGATACCAAGAAGTGTGAATGTGACTAATTGTATAGGGGATTCCTAAAGACATTAAATACTATCATAATTCTCTGTACTCATTTCTATTGGTAAGATTTCACAGGGCACGAACCAAGGAAGCAGGAGAAGAAGATGAATGACCGGGAATAAGGGATTTAATAGGCAATCGGAGAGGCATACAGGGCAAAACAAATGACAACTTCAATGACAAGACTCGGGAAACATACTCTGATATGAACTTAAATACACAGAACTAATGAAAACAACTCGAAACAGCTGATGACACAGGGATTCCACACGAGGTAAACAAGGGGGTGTGGCACACAGGAGGGTCAGACAAACAGGGTGAGACGGGGTTGGGGGGGACATGTACACCTCAATATTTAACTTGGCTTCATTCATCCCCCTTAATAAATAGAGCTTTGCATTTAAATTAAGAAATTATCCCATTCCGTCCCATCCCCCCACCAATATCAGACTCTGTCCTAGGCCCTTGATTGAGAGACACAGAGCAAGATGGTGGTAATGACTTTTGAAGCCAGTGAAATCACAGATATGAAGTAAACTATATATATATATAAAAGCAAACACTATATAAATGTAATTGAGCTATTAAAGAAATACATTTTAAAGAGAAAATATGTATGTAACCAGCTGAATTTATCACAGGATATTGTGAACTTTTGCATATTGCACATTGAATATTTAGTTCTGTGACACTACAATGGCCCGTTGTTGTACTTATGTGAGCTGTATCTTTTGAATGAGTCTTTAATGGTGTTTACTGCCCTCTTTTGGCAGCAGTTTGTAACTATCCTCAATGGCTGGCTGTGTCCCTGTGATTTACTGAGCTGCCTTGATGATACGCTCTGGGGCTCTCTGGTCAGCCTGGTCTGGTCCAGAGGGGGCTGAGCATGCATCCCTGTGGGGCACCTCTGCTCAGGGTCAGCCTGGAAGAGAGATGCTCTCCTATCCTAACAATCTGAGGGTGGTTGGTCAGGAAGTCTGTTTCTCAGATCTGTGTGTCTCTGTTTACGCCTAGCCTGAGGACTTTGTTGGTCAGGGGAATTATTGTGTAACACAGAACTGTAGCATTTGTTAGTAGCATTGTAACACTGGTATCCTTGGTTTTCAGGTGCTATGTAAAGAGATGGAGATGACATCCTCATTTGAGGCCAACAGGCAGCTTGAGTGATGTCAACCCTATATGTCAGAATGAATGAGTACCATGGCCCAAGGTGAATGTTTGGGTGTGTTGAACAAAGGCCAGTGCCAATGTACTGCACATGCTTTCCTTAATATGATAATTAATTCAGGACGCACAACAATACACAAAATTAGTTTATATATCAGATATATTTATGCCTCTAACAAAAAAACAAACTGAACAGTGGCCGGTTAAAAAGAGGGGTTGACTGTTAAAGCAGGAGGGACTGCCGAACAAGAACCTCTGAATGTCAGTGTAATAAAAGCGACCCAGATGTAACCGATAGCAGTAGATGGAACCGGCTTGTGCATGTTCTAATGGATGACAGTTCCTGTGGATAATTACTAGCAAAGTTAACTTATTGTGTTCGGGTCAATAGCATGAGAAATTAAAATTGAGAAATGAAATCCCACGTGCACACTTTTTTTTACAAAGATTCTGACATTCACCAATGTTTCCTTATCTGAATTTGTTTTTAGCTCTGCGCACAGTCAAGACCATTCGTACGCACATTTGAGTAATGATCGTTTGTTCAAAATAATTGGTTATAGCAGTTTTGTTCATTCTACAGTTCAGAAAATGATAGCATTTTGATAATTTATAAAAGATAAAATATAAAAAATAATTTTAAAGTATAAAAATTATTTTCATGGTAGTAACGGCGATCATGGGAATGATAAGTAGGTCAGAATCTTCGTAAAAAAGTGTGTCCGTGAGGTTTAGGAACAAATTTGTTCATAAGAATGGTTGGTGAATGAGGCCCATTGTGTTTAATTTTCAAATGTAATCATGTTGGTGGAAAACTTGATTTGGTGTCATTTATGTTCTTTGAGTGAAACCAATCTATGCCAGAAACATTTAATTTGACATTGCCATCTGAAGATATTGCATATTGGATGATGTCACCTGTGCATTATGCCTGTTATTACTGGGGAGAAGCACGCATGGACAGCACATGCTGTCAGCGCTGATGAGAAACCCACCTGTCAGTAAGGTTGTGTGGTGTGGACCTCCATCCCTGACCCTCATCCTCTGTGTCTCCTTATACACGAGCAGAAGGTGAGCTGCCGGGCCTGGCATCGTAGGGTAAACGTGTGGCAGATAAAAGTACCATGCAAAACACCACAAAGAAGTGTACATGCTGTTTAATTCATTTCTACAAATGTAATTTAATATTGTAATGCGCTATGGCTTAGTATCAGGAATGTCAGGGCTTTGTGTTTGCTTCTGAGCTCAGGGGGATGAGATCAACCTAAATAATGGGAAGCCCTCAAACAGTGTAAACACACACACACATACACACACACGCACACACACACACAAGTAAGCAAATAAAATGCAAGAGTGTTCACATTTTTAGTTTTTTCATTGTAGTTACAGATTTTTATAAAATAGGGTTTTCCCATATGGGGACCAATAAACTGGTGTAGTTTGTGTCTATGAATGAATTCGAACTATAACAGATACATTCAATTTGACATTGCCACCTTAAAATGTATATGACATGACATCGCCCGCGCATTATGTCTGTTACCGCTGGGGAGAAAGACGCATTCCAGACAGAAAAGGTGGTCCCCACAACATAAAAATAACAGGTTTTAATCACATTATGGGAACATTTGGTCCCCAAAATGTAATGTATACATGACTAACACACCCACACGCAGGTGCTATTGAACTGCCCCCAGTTCTTCTGTACTTCTGACCTCCATCTTGTCCCCATGTTCCCACTCAGGAACCATAAACAACCTCTTGTGACACAGTATAATTTATTCTTGGCTAAAATGTACAGCATGAAATAGAAAGTCATAAATAATAGTCCATCACAGCCTACAGAATCCCAAGTCCTTGGTACAGGTACAAAAAATACAAGCTTTACAAACAGCTTATTTCACCTGATTTTTTTATACACCATTTGCTCACTTATATTCTAGACATTTCTGTTGGACATACATTTATTTAAGGTATGAAACTAACTTTTAAAGGCATTTCTGTGGTACATTACCTTTGGATTGCAGTATTACCTCTAAGCGTTTCTTTTAATGACAGCGGTCAATATAACAACTGAACTGAACTAAACATGAGAACATTTCTTTTTATGACAATTATCCATAAAGTGTGCAGGTTTTGTCACTGCAGTATATTTTTGTTTGCTTTTCAGGTGGTTAACGCGACATATTTTACGACACATGCTCTCTGTACGCTGGTGGGAGTGTTCTCACCTGTGTGTGCGTGCACGTGTGTGTGCGTGCACGTGTGTGTGTGTGCGTGCACGTGTGTGTGTGTGCGCATAGGGGCGGGCGTGCACTGTTCAGAGAGCAGAGGAGAATCGTAAGCGCGCAACTATGTAGAGATAAAAATGACAAGTTGTTGTGTAAATAAGATAAATAGCATAAGGCTATTTAGTTTATTTAATAAAAGGACAATGTAGAGACCTGTTCTATAGGAAAGGTAACCTTAAATGACTACTTTTGTGATCTGGCGCTATATAGAAAATAAAATTAACATGACCTTCATGGGGGGGTGGGAGGTGCTATTGGGGGGGGAGGACACCCCCCTAATACTATGGTCAGAGAAACACTGGACTGGATGTGGAGTGCCAACAAATTTCACTATATAGACAGGCTGTTAAAAAAAACATAAATCTGCCTCAAACTTCAAACAAAAGAAATCCTGAATTACACACACTCTACACTTTAAGCTGGATAAAAAGAAATGCTAAAAAAGTTTACAATTTTGACGAGGTTTCGAAGTGCAAATCAAGGCAATCATTCTTTAGCAGAATGACACCTGTACAGCCACACAAACAGTCAATAGACAGAGGTGGAAAATTCAAGTGCAAGTCCAAATTAGGACCGAGATTTCGTTTCATCCAATCAATTGAGTATGAAGAGTTAAAGAGTGGTCAACTAATTGGTTGAAACAAAACCTTGGTCCGGATTTATACTTTCTGGACCTGAACATTCTGCCCCTGCTAATAGAGTGGCAGCATTCAGGGGACTGATAGGCATAAACAGGGTACACCAAGTACCCTCAGTAAAAACCCTGCAGCGGGCATGGTGTGACGAGGCTCTAAGGCTGCACCATAGACCCTGCCTTCATAAGGCATCACATGTAATGAAAGTGAATACGAAAGTTCAAACAAGGAGACCTAATGAACGTGTCCAATCACAGCGGTTCAAGTTCTATATAAAGAATAAGCCTAACCCATTTCTGTGACGTTACAGCTATTCGGTTCGCCCACCTCCTCCCCTCCACCACCTTCGGCTCCCCGTCCTGGTCTGTGATTGGCTCCTTCGCCTCCTGCCTGGTCACCCAGCCAGATCTGTCAGCTTCAAAGTTGATGGGACCAATTACCAAGAGACGGGCTTCGCCAAATCACTCCTCTCACACGCATTTAAAATGTTTAACTAAATAAACACTCATGCCAACTATTTATTAAGGTCCCCTTGGTTGAACTGTTTTTCACTTGTTTTTTTTTTGCTTCCCAACATCACCTGCTTCTTCACAAATGACAGGTAATGACGGGCTCACCATCCTTCCTAACGCCTCGTGTAAGCAGCCTGCGTAGACTGCCTGGACACAGCACCCTCCGCGTATCCCCGGTGACCAGCCGGGCCGCGCATCATGTCGCCGCGCGCTGGGGCCTGAACACGCTGCTGCGGGTACAGCAGCTTCCCCATCTGCATGGAATACTGCGGGGGCTGGTTTGCATATGCAGGGTTGCCATGATAGCCACCACTCATGATGGGAAGCCTCATGTATCCATTCACGGTGTGATCCATGGCTGCCACGTGCATGTTCATGTTGACGTTGAGGGAGTTCACACTGTAGGCAGCACCGGGCATGATGTTCGCCTGGGGGGGGGGCTGCGCACCGTGGCTGCGCACCCACTGCTGGGGGGCCGGCGGCAAAGCCGATCTGCCGCATGTGGCCAAGTGGCCCTCGAGCGTCACCATCTGCAGCTTCTGTGGGGGGGGCACGGCCACATTACACCGAATCGTGGCTGGGGGAGTCAGGTCGGGGGGAGAGCCACTGGGGAGGATGTGCTGTGGCCGGCATGCCGAGGGCGACGGGGCGCTGCCCCCGGGGAGCTGCGAGGCGGGCCGGCCGAAGGACGCCGGCTCCATGGGCGTGCCAGTGAGCCGCTGCAGCTTGCTCAGACTGTAAATGGTCCTGGGCTGACCATAGGGGGCGCTCACATACTCCGCCCGGCTCATGTGCTCATACAGGCCCAAGCCTACCACTTCGTGGGCCGTGAGGAAGCCTCCGGGGGCTGTGCGACGTGCCGCTGTCTGGCAGCCTCTGCTGGGTGGACTCTCCGGGCAGTAGCAGCTTTGTGGTGAGCTCATATGGCCCTGGGGAGTCAGGCCCTCAGCCATCTGCTGGCCCATGGCACAGCTGCTTGATTCCAGGCTGCTGTGGAAGCTGCCTGCCTGCCAGGGTCCAGCCCTGCAGTCATAGCTGCCCGGGCTCTCATAGGTCTCTGTATTGCTCTTGATGCTGCCCAGGTCACTGAAGCCACTGTCCACCACGTGCCCTGAGGGCTCAGACAGCACCGAATGCCTGTCCATCACAGGGCTGGCATCCAGGCCCCGCATGTGTGGCGTCCCCGTAGCGCCATGCTCGGGGCTGATCTCTGCATAGCTGCCCTCTAGCAGTGATACGGCAGGGCTGCTATCAGAATAGACCAGATGGCACAGGGGACTGCGTTGCCCAGAATGGGTGCGATTGCCCAGGGTGGCCTCAGGGGGACTCTGCTCCAGGTGCACATAGGCCTGCAGGTCCTGGCAAGCGTCTCCACAGTCCTGAAACCCGCCATCGGGCTCCTCCTTCCCCATCGGTGACCAAGCCACTGCACGTGTCGGATCAGCTTCACGGCAAGTGGGAGTGGTGCAGGCGTCTCTCCGCAGCACCAGAAGCTCACCACTGCTGTCCTCCTCTGCCTGGAAGGGGGGGCTATACTCACAGGTGCTGACGCCAACATGAGACACCCTGTCCACACCAGGCACGCGTTCCCCACCACCCACCTCACTCAAAACACCATCCGACCAGAAAAGCAGCCCCTCAGACGCCCCTGTTGAGACTCCCCCCAACCCTGAGTCTCTGGGAGCACTGTGGCCATCGTCCTCACCATCTGCAGTGTGATCAGCAACATGTACGGTGTCCTCCTCCTCGCTATCTGCCCTTGACCAGTCAGTGCACCCACTGTCCACAAGAGGGGGCTCACAGGGGCAGAAAGGAGAGATCAAGGTATCTAGCTTAACAGGTGATGGTGGCTCACATCTGGACTCCGCCCCAACCACGGGCCCCCCACCACCCTCCCCGGGCTCTTCCAGTGTGGTGTGCGGGTCGGCCGGCACAGGGGTCTCCGGAGGGGTGTAGAGGTTGAGCTTGAAGCCGGTCTTCCTCCCGCTCTTCAGTCTCCTGAACGGGCTACGCTTCACACCCTTAGGCCATCCCCTTTTGCGCTTTGCAGCCTGTGGCAGCTCCCCTGCAGCCCGCAACAGAGAGCGAGTCATGCTTCACGCATCAGTTCCACCCCCAGTAAGCGTTCACTCAACGGTGACTGCTGTTCCCTTCGTGATTTGTGAGCCTCCGGCAGCCTCACTGCTGCTGGATTGCCCTCTGCGACAACTCACCCTCGGCCCTTCCTGTCCTGGTGAGACTCCCCTCGTCGTGCAATGTTTCTGAGGTCATCTCCATGGTAACAGTGCTATTGACTTGTTTCTGCCTGCATCCCCTTTTCCGCTTTGGCTCTGGCATCTTCAAAAGGAACAAACAAGACCATCACTTTTTGCCAGACAATGCCACCTGAGATTTTTCTATCTCACTAAACATTCATATTTTAAATGGCCACATCGTTTCTGTGCCAGTTTTGAAATGGATTTGAAGGTCACTGTGACCACAGGGTGGCAGTGTTGCACCACACTGCTGCAGTGGGGGTATTTGACGGACAACGTCCACCATGTACAACGAGTTTGAAATCAAGCAGGATAGACTGATTAACATTATTTTACAACCACAAACTGAGCCTTTCTTGGATAAACCATCCTTGAATACCTAAATGCAGACAGATAAGCTTTCAAACCATCCAAGGTAAAATACCACCAGAGCAGAGTCCTTACCCTGTTCCTGAGGCCCAGTGCTTCCTGGCTGCTCTCCAGGTGGGAGTGGGAGCCATCAGGCTTAGGGTAAGAGTCAGGAAAATGTCCGAGAGCATGGTTGTGGTCCCCCTTGTCCCCGGGGCTCCCCTCTCTCACTGGCACGTCCCTCTCACCCGTGCGCTGCTCTCCTTTCGGGAATCCCCACGGCCGCCCTCTCCTCCGGGCCACGGCGTGGGACGGCCAGCTGCCTCCGATTAGCCCGAGTGCATCCCTCTCGTCTTCGTCCCGGCTAGTGCTTTGCTTCATCTGCACAGCCTACAGATAAATAAAAGCTCAAGAACCACAGTGTTCCGTTTCAGCATTTAAACTATTACTATAACGAGTCGCCGAAGGACATTAAAGATACAGGTTGTTTTGATCACGGACAGAATTAACAATGTCATAAACGCCTCATGGTCAGATGCTGTGTGCATCATGCCAAGCCAGATGTGCCTCTAAGGGACCATTTCTCCTGCCGAAACCCTGAACATGATCCAAGCACAAAAAAAACAAAGCGGGTGGAGGGTAAGGGGCCCGCACTCTACCTGCTCAGCCAGAATAAGGCCCCTGAACGGCCATGGCCATAGAGGCACCTCAGGTTCAGAAGCAGAGTGTCCGACCTACCAGGGTGGTGCGGGTGCAGTGTCCCTGGGGCCAGCGCAGGCACTCGGGGTGCAGGGTGTGCTGGGATGACTTTCTCCCCCTGCGCTCCATTTGCTCCCTGATTGGCTGCTCCCGCCGGACCAGCACACACCTGTGGGCACAGGGTGCCAGCTGAGTCATGCCTACCCCCCCCCAGCGGGGACTTTCCTCTCGCCTCGCCTCACCTCGTCTTGCCTCTAACAGCTCTGACCATGTGCTGAAGCACCGACCTGCCCGCCCGCACCTCCACCGTGTGCAGCTCCTGCAGCGTGGCGGCGATGTCATGCGGGCAGATGCCCGTGTCATGGCTCAGGCCCCCGATGCTGAGGGCCGCGCCCCGCTGCCGCTCCAGGTGCCCCAGGATAGTGCCGCGCCAGTATGCCAAGTAGGAGAGGCGACCCAGACTGGAGAGCGGCTTCTCAGGGGAGCCAGCCTGGCCCTCACACCTGGAGAGCAGGTAGCCTGGCAAAGGCACAAGGGCACTGGGCTTTCCAACACATGCAGCACGTTCCTCTCTATTCTCAGAAATCTTACATATTCTTAAACACTGAAGTATATATTCTACAAGTTCCCACACAGACAGAAAACCTAGAAATCTGTGGCACACCAACCCGCACATCAATATCTACAATGGCAGGCATTTTGGAATGAATGATGACAAAGACACTGCTTATGGGAGTAGCCCTGACCTTGCTGTCAGAAAGGAAACCTTTCTTAAAGGTTTATCAGCGCTATGCATAAACAATATTGTCAAGCGATTAAAATTCAGCACAAGAAGCGGAAAATGTGCACTTATAAGGAAAGGACACGGGTGACACGATGTTTCCAGGGAGAGCAATCTCTTGTTTAATTAACCAGTACGCTGCACGATGCCTGGGGAGGTCCCTTCCTGCTTACATCAGACCGAGGGAGGCCCGGACACGTCTAACCTCCGGCTAAGGACATGGCAGGCTATTTATACACGAGTGAGCGTGGATCATTGTGCACATGGGCCCAGCGCACTGACAGGTGAAAAGGGCAGCGTGGTGCTGAGATCGCTTCACTAGGACTCGTGCCCAGCCGGCCAGCGCCGCACCCGCAGCCAGGGAAGGGAAACATGGGACAAACCTGGGAGCCGACATCACCCTGACCACCAGAATAAAACCCTTCACAAGCTTGAATAACAGAAACACAAGCAGTTTATCCATGAGCTTAGACCCCAAAAAAATGTTGTTGATATCCTGTAAATGCATATGAGTGAACAGCGGTGTCTGACAGGCTTACAGCAACAGGTACTGAGCTGTACAGGACACTTACTGAAGTCAATGAGGAAGTGGCCATATCCCTGCCTCTGGTACTGAGGCAGGACCATGATGCAGGAGACATTGTAGTTCTGCTGGGAGTGTTTCTCCTGATGGAAGGGTAGGGCAGGGGATCGAAGAGAGGGGAGGAGGAAGAGAGGGATGCAGAGGGAGGGACCAACAGAGAGAGGCAGTGGGAAAGAGGGACAAAGGGAGGGAGGGACAGAGAGAGTAAATGAGAGTAGAAAGAGAATGGAGAGAGTGAAGGAGAGGGCAGAGGGATGGGGGAGAGGAGGTAGAATGAGACCAAAGTGAGGGAGGGAGGCAGTGAAAGAATGAAGAGTGAAGGAAGTAAGGAGAATGAAGAGGAGTGAGAAAGCTTGAATGTCCGTGTGAAACACCAACCAATACAAACCAACATACACATACAAATACATGTAGCCACATACACACACATACACATACACACACAGACACACACACCATGTGTTCTGGTAATCAGACTAACTGGTAGTACTGAGACTGCTATTGGTTGGGGCAGAGTGGGGGTGTCACAGGGTGCACAGAGCAGCAGAGCAGCAGAGCAGAGCACGCCCCCCCCCCCACCTTGGAGAAGTATCCGACGAGGTGGCAGCCCTTGCTGTCATTCCGCGTCAGGACATAGAAGAGGAAGGGCTCTACGTCGTAATACAGAGTCTTGTGCTCCAGAAAGAACTTGGCTAGCAGGCAGAGGTTCTGGCAAAAGATCTTACTGATGCTTCCATCGACCTGCAGGGCAAAAAGCAATGGAGTCAGCCTCTGGAGAAGGGGTGGTAACGATGTGGAAAGAAAAGGCATTTTCCTTGAAACGTGACTGCACTCGGACAGGGAATAAAACCTGGGCAGACTACATAGGGGATGGTCTGTCAATAAGGAACATGTGTGAGGGATCTGCAGGGGGAGTTGACTGGTCCTGGGGGAGTGATAGGTATTAATGAGCCACCAGAAAATTAACGGTGCCTTCAAAATAGAAATAGTGTGAGGGTAACAATTTACCCTGTGTCAATGTGTAAATGACACACACCTAGCGTGGAACTCTTAAACTCGGTGACGGCAGGAGAGCACCCACCTCAAAGATGGAGAGCCCGTCCTTCCTGTAGATCTCGTGGGCTGGGGGCCGGAAACAGGCGTGCTTCTTGGTGTGCCTCTGCAGGACAGCCCTGCTCTTCATGTACGCCAGGCAGAACTCGCAGATGTATAGTTTATGCAGCCTATAACACAGCCAGTGTGCCACAGACCCACAGCAACAGACTTTAAAGACCCTCCTCAATGGCCCACACAACACTGAACTGCATTCAATACAATGCATGTGAAAACATCTAATTAAATAAGAATGAAATAAGATTTGTGTCTGGTGTGTCTGTTTTTGCAGGCTTTTGAGGTGTGTTAGTCCCCTAATGGCTCATTTCACTCATTGCCCCCTGAGAGACGCTGTTCTATTTGCACCTGGAATACTCGGGAGGGTAGGGAGAGGAGTACCACGTCTGGATTTCATATTTTCCTAGCTCGATGTACAGAGGACAGTGCCCAGGATGGAGTCCACTCTGACCACCTGATTTCTGCAACACCTACACAGAGAGTTAAGTATCAGTTTAACATATATGATTATTAGGACAGGCAATAAAAATACTGGTTATCAAATGCCCAACATCCAGCAGGAATAAAGGCAGAGGTGTCATCCCAATGTGTCAAGCTCATGCTCACCAGAGAGGACAGCTCCTGTACGTGCCTGAACATCTTAACATCCTCCATCGTCACCCCAAAGCTCCACCTCTGCAGCCTGGTGGCACGCCGGAGCTCACTGCCTGCATTGTGCATGAAGACGCGGGGCAAACCCAAATGATGGAGTGAGGAATTCTGTGATCTTTCAATATAGTCACTGTACAGAGAATCACAGAGGATTCAGATACCACACAAAGAGATTACGCACAAGTGAAATGGGGACACTGTACAGAGTATCAGAGAGATTTTAGACACGGCACACAGAGACCACACAGATGTGAAATGGGATCACTGTACAGGAAACCATAGAGAATTCAGATGCCACACACAGAGGTTAACTGGAGTGACCATAAAGAGAATCGCAAAGAATTCAGAGGCTGCGATCAGAGACCACACACAGGTTAGCTATACTATGTACAATGAGCAGCGACATGGAAACAAAGATTGTCTGGAAGATGTGAAGGGGGTGGGGAGATGTGCTTACCGCAGTCCTGTTCGGGTGTGATGGGTCCCTCAGCTGGAGTGCCCCTCTGAGGTCTCATTTTGTGTAACCTGCCCAGTGTTCTGCATCTCTTAAGCAAAGGCATATTCCTAAAATCCACAGCGACCTTGAAGGGTCGTTCCCTGCTCAATCCCCAGCTGGAGGAGGGTGGGGACAGGGCATTCCCAAGGGGACCAGGAAGAGGGTGGAGCCTGGACCATGCACACCTGGGAGGGGCATGGCTGGGCTGGGGCTTCCTGCGGGCAGGCCCCTGTGTAACATAGATGTGGGACAGGCCGTCAAACAGGCCTTTCAGCTGGCTGCGGCAGGGGGCGCTGCCCAGAGACAGACCACTGGACTGGCTGGAGGAGCTGAGGGGCGAGCCACCCTCCTCGGGAATGGGGGAGGTCTGTAAGACAGGGGGGTCAGCCCCCTCACGTCCACACGGCTTTGAAGAATCGGGCACTTTGTCCCAGGAATGGTGGCTGATGGGAGAGGAGGACAGGCTATCAATAAGCCCCTTAGCCTTCCTGCTTCGGGTAAGGGAGGTGGGAGCAGAGAGTCTGGTCTTGAGGTCCCCCACAGGGCGAGCAGAGCCGGATGAGGGTGTGGGGGACACAGCGACCATTCGAGCCCTATCCGGGGACACCTGTTCTGACCTCTCTCCTACAGGCCTGAAAGCGAAACAAACCTAGTGCCACTGGAGTGAACAGGTAACAGGTGTAAGTCTGAACAAAACAGTGTCATCCCCCCCCCCCCCCATGTACTTCAGATGGCCCCATCTGGGAAGTACCTGCTTAACATAAACATGAGTCACAGACTTACGCTGCCAGCAGGTCCCACCACGCCGGTGGCCTCCCCTGCGACCCGCCGTACCACCGCTTGATCTGTGCCGCTCGCTGGTGCGGGAGTTGCCTCCCCCCCCTCTTTGGCTGGCAGACCGGACAGATCCACCTCCCTGGGGGGGGGGGGCAAATATAGCCAAAGGTGACACCCGTCAGAAATTCTGCTATGCTACGCATGTTGGCCTACAATGGCTGTGTGAAACTAGGAGCTTCTGTCATTTTATAAGCAGCCAGCAGGGTGGGGAGTCATGATGCACAGTAACCCTGGCAAAGTTAAACAGACTGGGGGTGGGGGCGGGGGGGGCTGTGCTTTACCTTTGGGCATGTGGGCCAGCGGCGGATCACAGCACTCCATGTGAAATCCCTGATTGCAGGAGTGGCAGAAGAGCATTTTGTCCTGGTATAAAGGCAGTGGGAGCAACTCGTTAAAACCCCTTTCACAGAAACTGAACCCACTTTAATGTCCCAAGTGATACTAAAATGGACAGAGCAGGCATGCAACAAGTGGACCTTAGCAAATGACTACTAGCTAATGACCACAGCATGACGCGCTCAGTGTACTCACACGTACAACCTGCGTATAGCCCCTCTCCACGTACAACCTGCGTACAGCCCCTCTCCACGTACAACCCGCGTACAGCCCCTCTCCACGTACAACCCGCGTATAGCCCCTCTCCACGTACAACCCGCGTACAGCCCCTCTCCACGTACAACCCGCTAACAGCCCCTCTCCACAGCATGACGCGCTCAGTGTACTCACACGTACAACCC
>JAABNY020000063.1:17747449-17759739 GCA_015164015.2 Brevimyrus niger | reverse complement strand
CATGCAGAGCTCATGCAGAGCTCATGCAGAGCTCATGCAGAGCTCATGCAGAGCACATGCAGAGCACATGCAGAGCACATGCAGAGCACATGCGAAAACAGCAGCAGTAAACTTTAGACTTTTAGATATAATATATGTAGACTTGGAAATGTTTCTGGTAGCTTAATTTCTTAACTTAGCTGACTATTACAAATAACACTGACTGTCTTGTACAAATGGCAGATGTCAAGGTTTGGGATATAATGGATGGGAAGCCAGCATTCAGTACCCGCAGGGGTTATGACCTGAGTGACTTTGATAAAGACCATATCATGGCCAGACAACTGGGTCAGAGCGTCCTTGAGACTGCAAAGCTTGTAAACAACATGAACAAGTCCTGGATTAATCATCCAATCAAATCAATAGATTACTTGATTATTAATATAATCAATAGTGACAGCCTTACTCCAAAAGTAAGTCTAACAGTAACACAATAGCTTGTTCCAGGCAGATCTGACCTCACTACTATCCAAAGTGGCTATGAAGAACAATACAGTCTCTGATTCTGACAGCATGGCAGGGCCTATAACACAATTTACTAAAACAATAAATTACAGAAAAACACAATTGCCAGGATCAAGAGGGATGCTGGAGTGGGGGATGCTGGAGTGGGGGATGCCACCCTGTCCCACACCTCAGCATTCGCCTGCCCCACCCTGCCAGTGCCAGTTGCAACAGGGTTCTGCAGCTTGCAGACCAATTGCACACATGCAACCACACACATACTAGACTGAACACATTTTCACATAGGGGAAATACACACACATTGCATGCTAGGAGTGCTGGATCAGATTGTGGGCATTTGCTGCCCTCTGCAGGACATCACCAGAAGTACAGCTAACGTCCACTGCGCTCCAGTTCATAAGATTGGAAGCTCAGTGTGACCGTGTTCAAGCTAGAACAAGGCTTTAAAATCCGATATATCAGGCTCTATATATATATAGTTTTTCTCCCATTGGCGTCAGCGCAGTTACACTTTTGCTGCGATGGCAGCCCCTCTTGCATCACAAGCTGCAGCGAGTTCGCAAGACAGTCCAGGTTAGCGACTCCCAAATCATCTAATGCTTTATTGTCTCGTAGTTGCGTGCCCTTTGTTATGTGGGATTGTCCATTAAATGCTATTCGCACCTCTCAAAGCTTTATTTTACAAAGACTGGAAATTGCTGTACTACTGGTTTCTGTTAAAAGCATAAAATACTCTCAGATCGTCACGTCTTGTCTTACACTCCTCGTACTGCGAAGGGTATGCGCATGACGTCACAGCAGGCGGAAGTCACTGTACTCACACCCACTGAGTAGCAAAAAGGACTGAGGAGCAGCGTTAGCGTTTGATTTCAATGTCGCAAAAAACACATGTAAAATGGGAGAGTTGTCGTACGATTGATTGCTAAAAACTTAATAATTAAGTACAGGACGTGGATTGGGCACGAATGGCCGATACCCGATCCGTCAAAGAGGTCTGGATGGGCGCCGATACCAATCAGAATGTCGGTATCGGTGCATCTCTAATCATAATAAGACCAAGATTAAAATATGCTTGGGACAGACACATAAATACACAACGCCTTCCTCAGACTGACCCCCTCCGAAGAGTGACAGGGTAACTAATGTAGAAATTTGCCATTCACCCTGCACAGACATCCTCCAGAAGTCAAGCGGGACAACCCTGACCCCAAGGTGTGTGCAAGAGGATCAAATAAGAGGGCATAATCTAGGTTTATGTGGAAAAACGCATGTCGCTCCCCTAGGGTGTGACTGAGAAGCCACTCTGGGAAAGAGCAGCTGTGCCAACACTGAGTGGACAGCTCTGATCATTAGCCAAACGAGGAGTCGACCAAGCAGCACTGAGGCGACCTGGGGGCACCATAAACGGAGTGCAGTTAGGGCGATTCATGGGGCCCAAAATCACTAGTAGATCCCCTGCATCAGCCAGGTGGGGGCACAGCCACACCGCAAGCCTGGGTCAGCTGAGTGACTGCAGGGCAGGTTAGGGTGAACCCAGGGGGGTGTAAAACATCCACTGAGATTAAGCAGCACCAGATTATGCGTGGAAAACCCTCCCCTGGTCCCCCCCCCACAAGCCTTGGCTCATCCAGCACATGCGGAGCTTCCCTTTCTCTGTGGCCTGAAGCGCCAGAAGCCCCAGTGTAATATCAGAAAGTAGAGGACCAGGGCCGCAGGGGCCGGGTCCCGGATGTCAAGGCCGACGCGGAACTCGGTCTTTGAAGGAGAGACAGGGAGGCGAGCCAAGCGCAGCTGAGTAAATTCACTTTGGTGGAAGGGCAGCCAGGGACAGCACGGTCACCGACTGCGGCGCGCAAACAAACAGCCATCCAGCAGGCATGGGCTCAGAGCCCAGAGAAAAGGCGCTTTCCCAGCATGCCGAGGGGGCATTCCCATGGGGAGGGTGGGGAGCTGGCTGATAACGGCAAGGGCCATGCAGCCCGTGGCTGTCTCTGAAAGTTGGTATCCTGAGAACCCTCCAGCTGTGGTGTAGATGGAACCCCCCAGGCAGCATGAGAGACAAAAGCCTAGGGCCTGTACTGCCAACAGCCACAGTCTGTAAATTAAAACCAGGAAGAGCACCCCCTACAGCTGGTGCCTGTGAACTTGATGCCTGGGTCACACTCAGTACCAGTGCTTCTATGGAAAACAGAGCGCAATGGGAAAACAGTCCCGCTGAAACTTTCCCAATCTCACTCCAGCTGGGTGCTGTATCCACAAAACTGAGCACCCCAGGAGCTGGGGGGGTCAGAGGTCACTTGAAATTCCACTCATTAACCCAGAAGAAGCAGTGACAAAGTACATCAGCCGTGGTGGGGGGGGGAGAAAGACCAGGGAGACGACTGCTAATGCTAAGGGGCATTTTCTGGAGTTGGGTCCAGCACTCCAACCCTTTTCCTGGCCTGTTACAAAGGAGCACTATTTATTACATTAAACTGTCCCAAAAGGCACAAAGTCCAAGTGGACTATATAAGCAAATTAATAAAGGAGTATTAGTGCCAATAGAGAACATTAAGTGCTGATTTTGGACCTTTGAAACCTGCTTGTTGTGTCACTCACAACATGAGTCTACACCAGGCCAAGGCATGAGATTTCTGTGTAACAGCACACTGGCAACCCACACTAAACCGGGCAATTCTGAGAAATAGATCAAACATCATGCCCAAATATGGCCAGGTGAACAACAACTGCTGACCTTCGTGGAGCAGCGGTTCCCCACAGGTCTTTCTGAGGGCTTGTGACCATGTGAGTGGGAAGGTCCCCAGGATCAGCCTGACACTTGCAGACAGTGATCCACATGTGGCAGTGGGAGCAGCTCAGCTCACAGCGGTGCCCTGTGCTCACCAGGCACTTATATATTAACTAGGCCTACACAATATTGGAGAAAAAAAAATTGTGATTAATACTACAATATTTAGAAAATAATAAAGGAGATTAAACTTATAAATGTACAGCCAAATTGAACTTATTATCCAGAGTCTGTCAAATAAGTTGTTAACACAGTGTGTGTGTGCGTGTGTGTGCCTGTATGCACACGTTTGTGTGCGTTTCAGTCCGCAGGAGACACCCTTCTGAACTCACAGTTCTTTGTGTTTGTCCTCCGCCAATATCTGGTCGTTGGGCTTCAGGCCATACCTGTTTAAACAGAAGACAACCTCAGTGACTGACATGCTTTGCTTCCTGCCAAAAACCCAGGTGGATTTAACTGTTCGGGGCCCATCAAAGAAACATGTCCTGTACTTCAAGTTGCAAAATAACTGACATGGGGTCAGATGAAACATACAAAAAAAAAAAAAAAAATCGACAAACCATCTCAGGGCACTGAAGACAGAGAGATAAGGCTGAATGGGGACTGAAAAGCTTGACCTGCTTTAGATAGGTTTCATATTTCAGTTACCCAATTAGAGCAAAGGCCTACAGAGGCACCTTCAGCAGCTCTTCGCACACAAACACTTTGCAAGAAACAAATCAATAGCAATAAATAAGCAGGCAGTACAGGGCAGAATGGAGAAAACACAGAAATAGTTGGGTCTAGCTTCACCACTGGGAATGTGATTAGGTAAATCCAAGGCCAGCTTCCCTGCCCAAAGAGCAGTGCATGCCTCTGACGGCAGGCTGACCGAAGCTGACCCCGCGTCTCAGACGGGGGAGAGTCATGCACGGGTCACGTGTGGGCTGAACGGGTCTGTGCCCACTCTGTTCTCCACATGACAGGCATCCTCCCACTGAGAAGCGAACTGGGAATCAAGACTTAACAGCTAAAGGCTAAAACGGCAAAAGTGCTTGTGTTTCACACCATTAGAAGTGGCCGTTAATCAGGTGGTGCCCGGCAGCCATTACAACACAAGTCATGGTCTAAGTTGCTGGATTCACTACAGCACAGGGGCTGCCATTTCCAGGGGTGAAGATCATCGTTTCACAATCTGTGTCTCTCAGGAAGTATATGGGAGACACAGAGAGCGACAGAGAACACATTCAGGTAAGAGGCCCACTAAAGAATGCCCCCAGGGGTGTATCCACGCCCAACCACACTGGCACACGCCCAAATCCTTGAAGCATGCTAGCAGCTGACTCACTTGTCCAGGAAGTCCTTGTCCACCACAGCACAGATGTCCAGCAATGGGTTGCCCATGCCGAAGAGTGCATTCTGGCTGCGCGCAGGAGAGAGCAGACAGAGAATGTGCTGTTATGGTTACGTTTCAACACCCGGGCGCGTGCCAATGGGGTGCAGAGGGGGCCTGTAGGATTTCATAATGGTCCCACTCTGCTTAACACATACATCAGTTTGACTTTCGGTGAAACGCACAGACCCGATAGCCCTCTAGGGATAATGGGGCAATAGGGCCCCCGATGTCAGCAAAATGCAAACATGCGCATCCTTTAGGGGAGCACCCCACTGAATCTGCAGGATGGAAAGGCCCTCCAAAGACTACAGCAAATTCAAAAAGCAAAAGCGCAAAGCAAAACATGCCGCATGGAAACATATCCATACTAGGAGTAACAAAGTCCAAAAAGGCTGAACAAACCACTACTACAATTTACTTTACATCACTGACCTCACAGTATGAAACTAATGTTTTTGAACATGAACAAATCCACAGACAGAGCATATACCTCAAAGCACTCTTAATTGTGCTGTAATTATGCACCATACATTTTTTCCAGTGTTGCTGGCTTTGTCTGCTTTGTGATTTATCCTTGGTAACAAACCAAACACGGTGCACTGATCACACAATGCACTGACCCTCATGTTGTACTGTTTAAGCTAAATTACCACCTTACCTACCTCAACTTACCAACAGCTAAAAATTCAAGAAAAAATAACCTGTCATCATCACTGCAGCCCATTCAGACCGTGGCAGAACGGTGCATCCCAGCTACACGGTGAACACGCTTTGAATGTGTGATTAAACAGCCTTTCCAGGCTGGCGTGCAAAATGTAAAATGAAATCTTCAAGTATCCACAAAACTACGCCTGTCCCTGTGGTCGCTAGCCCTTTACTTACCCTGACGAAGGCATTCCTCTGGTCTGCGCAATTCAGCGAATGTCAGCCAGCGTCGTGGCTCTCCGTATCAACCTCACTTAAAGCAGAGTCCCCCTATCGCCTCGTGTTTTCCATCCGCACGCCCCTCCCACAGCGCCGACTCGTTATTTTTCTCCGGTCGGCGGTACTAGTTATTCGGACTGCCTCCTAATTATAACAGTTAGGCATCTAGGCCCTGTACCGAGACACACCTATCTAAAAATACCGGAAAAGCAAGATTCGGAGTCTTCCAAGTCCATCTCCGACACCGAAGATGATTTACACACTAGGGAGGTGTGACCACATGTTACACACTAGGCGGTGTAGGAATGTGACAATGCTTCGTCTGCCCTGGAACACATCGTGAGGTTGGCCACGCTACAGGGGACCACGTTCACGATATCTGTCACTCGTCTGTATACTGCAAACCGGGCTACATTTCAAACGGACCGTTAATCTTCAAAGAGGAACAAGCTCGCCGCCCGGTCAACTAAACTTAAACGGACTTTGAGCTCTTCGTTGCAAGTTTGTTTGAGATTACGTGAAGTTCTCCCTAAGCACCTCAAATGTTCAAAAGTCTCGTGTTCAGGGTGACTTCTATTTGCCTATTTTCTTTCTAGGGCTGGATCCAAAGGACTCTATTCCCCTTGGATCAATATCGTTTATCTAATCTACATCTATTTTCAGACAGTCCAAGTGCAGTGACATGGGCTACCAAAACAAATAAGGCGATAATCACACCAAAGCAAGATTTAACTTTAAGTGAAATAACTGCCTTCGGAGATGCGTAAAGAATAAGAAATAAACCACTGCAATGAAATGTGATTCCTTTACCTACTGCATGTATCGGGCGAAATAACCTTTGAGCTACCGGAACAAGGAAAAAAAATATATCGGTTACTCTCAAAAAGAGACGTGCCGATCCCAGAGGTCTCTTTTACCTGAGCTCTTTTTTCTCTAATTTCGGCTTTTTCGCCTTGGGTTCACCCTCCGCCATGCCGCACACAAGCTCCAGGCACCTTGAGAGACGAGAGCCAAGACGGGGAGGGGAGTAAGTGTCACTACCCGATCTATAGCTCCCGCCTGATGTGCAGTGCGCCTGCGTATCACATCGCCCCTTACAGGCTGTCTGTGTCTCCTCAACGGCCAAGATATTATTATTAATAATAATAACACTCATAATAATAATAATAGTAGTAATTATAATAATAACAGCCTGCACCACGAAGCGAGATTTGCTAGTTAGCTGGATAACTTGTCGGATTTAAGGTACCCCGGTTTAGACGCGCGTTATCTTCGTTCCCTTACATATAGGTCAGACTACTTTAATCCGAAAAGATATTCAGTAAAGCAAGAAATCTAGCTTCGTGATACTTGGGCCTGATCAACAAATTTTTTGCTTTATTTTTGTCCAATAAATATGTGAATTTTGCAGTATTTATTCAAATAAGAATTTAGAGTGACACCAAACGTCGCGCAATATGTATACAGTATAAATGCATTGTGGAAGTGATTAAGGTAGTTGGCCTTGACATGTTTTGACATCGTTTTTCCATATCATGGGGGAAATGCAGAATCGTATCTTGACATATCCGTGCTATAGCCTGTAAATTCTGGCAAAACAGACGTACTGTACTTTGCAACCTTATATGGTGTCTTACAATTGTTCACAAATAGAGGTTAAATCATTTCCATAAATTAAACTTTAATACACCTATACATTCTTAATAAGGAATTATACTATCAATATAGCCTAAAATGACAGCATTTAAAAAACAATTGAGTGACAGTAAAATTTTGAGTCCATTTTTTTTTCATTAAAAAAATGCACATAAAAGACACATCTTAACTATTCTATGACAAATTTTTTACTGACGATTTTAGTAATAAGACTTTACTTTTTTCCTGCGCGTTTTCAGGCAGGCAGAAGTTAGCCATCCCTGCCGGGGTCCTGACGGCGGTTACTGTCGCTGGGACTATGCGGCTGCGCTTTGTGTCTCCTTTCGCCCTCTAGCTGAATAGGCTGACGGAAAGTCGTTCTAACTGGTAAGCGGGGTACGCCGTCTACATTATCTTTACCATACAATAAACATTCTGTGCTGTAAGCACTGTGTCATTGCCTGATTACTTTTCTTATGTAATTAAACGGAGGTGCAGACGTAAGCTTAATTAGAATAAGCCTTGTAGGTTTCTGATCAGGGCAGTTCTTGTGCACAATGGAGACACACTTATATTGCTGGTAATGTCAGAGCCGCTTGAGATAACCGGAATCCGCCGCTCACCTGAAGTTTTGCTTGCATACCTTGACAATCCGAATAGCTTCACACCCTCTGTGTTAGCGTACCGTTTTAGTAACTCTATCAAGGTAACGTCTACCATAGAGGTATTCTCAACGTCGTCACTCCCTGTAGCTGGCGTGATTCCGCATCTCCGCAGCGCTGATTGGGTACCTGGGAACTGGCCGAAGGTGAACATGGCTCCCACATGTAGGACGCGCATCGCATGTAGCAACGCAGGACGCTTGCGGGCGGTGTGCAGGGAGCTGTCCGGCGACCCGTACGTGGGAACTGGAGCACGCCGAGGATGCCGGTGTTATGCCGAAAAAGGCATCCCTGCCGGTGTTCTGACGAGTTGAGCTTTTAAGGGTTTTTTAGGGGTCAATGGTTTTTTTGGGTTAGGGTTTTATGGGGGTTTTGGGGGTTAGGATTTTAGAGTTTTTTTGGGGCTATTGATCAACATTACGGTAGCCTTACTCGACAAGGTAGCTCAACTCGTTTCAGATCCGCGACCAGTCGGTCATTTGGAGACAGGCATGCATTCTACGGCAGGGATGCCTTTTTCGGCATAACACCTGTTCTGCATCTGACTAGCTTTGTGGTTTGAAATCCCCAGGTTGCTAGTTGGCCTCAATGTTAGGACACAACAGGGCAAAGACTCTTTACAGTAATATTTCGCGGAGAAATACTGCTTGACAAAGTTATGGTTGTTTAGAGCCAGGCAAATGGCATCTGTGTCTGCCTCAGACAGGTTCTTGGGAGCTCCTCCTTGCATATTTTTTATGCTGTAAAAGCTGCATGTCAGGAGTGCTAAACTAAGTCCCTCAGCCACAGCCAAGACCCTTTGCAGCTGTGATTATTTTCCACTGTGTTCCCTTCTTGTTATAGGTAGCATGGCTGTTCCTCCATCATATGGTGATCTCGGCAAATCTGCCAAGGACATCTTCAATAAAGGATATGGTACTGTCTTTTTACTTTGTATTTACCAAGGTCTAACAGAAAAGCATTACCTGGCAATTCCAAATCGGGCACAAAATCATTGGAATACAGAAAAATTATATAATTATTGTTATCCATTTTGAATACTGTATTACTGGATATTTGGCTGGGCATATGCTCAGTTCTCACTGCTGGTTCATTAATCTAAAACAAAATGTAGTTAACTAATTGTGGCACATAGCATAGCACTCTGTTAGCCTAGCCTCTTTAATTGGAAAGCAGGCTGTGTTGAGCCACTTGGGTATAGTAATGAGTCAGGAATTGGGCAGGATTTCAGAAAGACTCTCTGTCAAGTACTGGTCCCTTAGAAGCTGACATCAGCTCTGCAGGTCTCTTCAGTTACTGAACGTATGACAGCTGATGACTTTATACATACAGCTTATAACCATGCAACATTCTCCTTCCTCACAGGCTTTGGTGTGGTGAAGCTTGATGTGAAGACCAAGTCAGCCAGTGGGGTGGTATGTTTATGCAAAATTATTTTTTTTTATTGATGTTATTTAATAATCACTTATAATTTAACATTTAGCATATCTTCCCAATTTTTTACTTGAAGTTATTTCCAGTTTATAAGATGTATAAGATTGGCTTTCTACACACAGAGAGATGTTAATGTTGATCCTAGAGCTTTGACCGAATGATTGAATTACTGAAATGTGAACTTTTTGTTGCTGTGATGTTTGCTTAAAAAGGAGTTCAAAACCTCAGGTTCATCCAACACTGACACTAATAAAGTGGTTGGGAGTCTAGAAACCAAGTACAAGCGTTCGGAGTATGGCCTGACGTTTACAGAGAAGTGGACCACTGACAACACCCTTGGAACGGAGATCACCATAGAAGACCAGGTGGGTAAAGCACATGCTTTGTACATATAGGCAACCTTGATGGCCTTTGGAATTAAATTGTGGATTAAATATTGCTTTTTTATTTTTGCAGATTGCCAAGGGCTTGAAGCTTACTTTCGACACTACTTTTTCTCCCAATTCTGGGTATTTATTTAATTTTCTGTTCTTTTACATGTCCAATATAATAACGTGGAGATTTTGCAGCATACCAGTTAAGGGTTAAAAGATGATAAAGATCGAGAGGAAATTCTTTTGGTTGAGTGTTCACCATGACATTCTGAAGCAGGACATTCTTGAAGATGGTTGCAGTTATTTCACCATAACAGACTATTGGTAGGAAAGATCTTTTTTTGAAATGACATGACATCTACACCCCCCTTACCAGAAAGAAGAGTGGAAAGGTCAAAACAGCCTACAAGCGTGAATATGTCAACCTTGGCTGTGATGTGGACTTTGACTTTGCCGGGCCCACCATCCACGGGACCGCTGTGCTTGGCTATGACGGATGGCTGGCTGGGTATCAGATGACCTTTGACAGCGCAAAGTCCAAACTGACCCAGAATAACTTTGCAGTGGGCTACAGGACTGGGGACTTCCAGCTTCATACCAACATGTGAGTCTGGACCTGATACCCACTGCTGTTGGTTGGGGTTGGGGTTGGGAGGTGGGGTGTGGCTTTGTGGTTGGGTGTGGTTTTAGGACTAGGTGTTGCTTTGTGACTTTGAGTGTGGCATTAGTATTGGGTTTAACTTAAAGCCATACTCCTTTGTTGCTACAGTAATGATGGATCTGAGTTTGGTGGGTCCATCTACCAGAAAGTGAATGACAAGTTGGAGACTGCAGTAAACCTGGCTTGGGCCGCTGGCAGTAACAGCACCCGCTTTGGTGTTGCTGCCAAGTACCAGCTGGACCCCAGTGCCTCTATAAGTGTGAGTGGCTGTGTCACAGCGCCCCCTAGCTGTTTTCATTCCTGTCCTATTGTATTTATTTGATATGCTCCATCTGTTCTGATGGCTTGCTTGTATTTCTTCAGGCTAAAGTGAACAACGCCAGCCTGATTGGAGTCGGCTACACGCAGACACTGAGGCCAGGTACTGAGGGGATGTGCACAGTCTCCCCAATGCTCTCACCCCACAAGCTCCTGTGGCTATCCTTGGCCACCAATGAGGGGTTATTTGACAAACATGAAATGTAACCGTGGTTATTTTTTCTAATGAACATCCATGGTGTGTTTTGTTGTGTGTTTTATGCATAAAATGTACAGCTACATGTTCTTTAATTGTCCGTGCTTGTATTTCTCGAGACTCATGCCGGAATTCCTGTTGTAGGTGTCAAGCTCACATTGTCTGCCCTGGTTGACGGCAAGAGCATCAACACTGGTGGCCACAAGCTAGGCCTGGGATTGGAGCTGGAGGCCTAAGGGTGACCTCTGACCTCTTACCTAGGCTCTCTGAAAGAATGTTATAAGAATCTGGTGTTTCCCATGTAACCAGCATAGGTTTTCTGAAAGGGATGTGTTCAAACATGTAAGTGGAATCTGTACCTTTCACCAGTAATTATTCTGTTGTCTGTAATTCTAATATTAACATCTGCTACAATGCACATGCCCCATCCCTCTATTGGCCTCTTCCCTCAATAGTGGACACACTTAAGCTCTGTTGACCCTTTCCCTTAGTGGTGGAGACGCCTCATGTGTTGGCTCCTCCCCTTGGTTGTGAGCACACCCCATTTCTCTGTTTTAAGGTCTTATATCGCTGGTGCGTTTTGGGCCTTGCAAAGTTGTTGCCATTTGTTCTTGTCTGATTCTACTATACTGTGTGCCATTGCACCGGTGTCTGGATGCAGGACATGTGTACATCATACATTTCTCTGGCTAGGAAATCATCATTGCCCAGTGCGTTATTTATATTTACAGATAGGAATGGTGCTTGCTGCTCTTTTGTGTGTGTGTTTTATTATTTTTTTTAGCCAGGGTTTATCAGAATGGAAAATGCATATGGTTTGTAAGTTAAATGTGCTTTGGTTAGTAGAAGTTATTTATGTACCCAGTTGGAACTGGAGCATGGAGACGTGCAGATTAGATGTGAGTGTATGGCTATTGGAAGCTCACGGCGGCTCCTTGCTCGGATCAGCCCATCCCAGCACATGTGAGTGGCTCAGACTGTGGTGGGCTTTGGGAAACCCCAGTCGTCTCCTCCCTCTGGAAGTTTTCAATAAATCCTTTGACCTCAACAGAGCACAGTGTTGCCGGAGTTTTTTTTTTTTTTTTTCTTGGGGTGACAATCTAACGATGACCACTTTTAAGGTGGCCTAGACTACACCCATATTCCTGCAGCTAAGAACCTGTCAATTCAATACAACTGATAGATATTAGTTTATATTAGTAGATAAGGTGCTGCCTACAGGCACTGTATGATTAGTGTATATGGACACCCCAATTACTTAGAGGACTAGTTTAAGCCACACACATTGATGATACTGGTTTATAATTAAGCACACAGTTATGTAATATTTTGTAATAAATATTAGTGACAGAATTGGTTGTATACAAAAAGTTAGTGACTTTCCAATTAAGTCAGTTTACCACAGTTCTCTCCTGCTGA
>JAABNY020000063.1:17734974-17747349 GCA_015164015.2 Brevimyrus niger | reverse complement strand
CATACTTCTGATCATATAATGTACATCTCGCTAATGCAAATTTCTGCTGGACCCTGAAAAGGATCCTTTTCCTGCTGAATGTTCCACGGGCCACTTGCATGTTGGATTCTACTGAGAAGCGAGCAGTCCTGGTGCCAGGTTGGTGGGCTCAGGTGGCATTACTGGGTTTTTAATTCCGAGAGATGATTTTATTTTGTGTCCTTCTAATGGGGTAACCCTCTCTTAATGCTGTTAGTTAGCCTCAAAGTAATAACTTATACACATATTTATTGCCTGTAGCTTTTTAAATCCTATCTGCAAACATTACATCAGTTCACAGAATACTAATGATTCAGCTTATTCTTAGCTCATCTGCAGCACTGGTACACTTCAATTTTCCTTAAAGGAAATTGAATCAAAATTATGATTTAGGCTATAATGTCTAGATCCATTTTTGACTTTGTATATATCTTGTCTGATGTTTTACACCATTCATCAGTCATTAAAATCAGCTTCACAGGAGAGCAGCCAGTGTTGTATTTAATATTCTTTGTATGCCCAAATACTGGTGGTGACACCGTCCTTCCCAAGTGATGCCAGCCTCTGAAGATGTTTTATGTACTGTTTTCCTATTACGGGTGGCTGTTGGTTAGGGATCTGTGCCCATCTTTGAAAGGTCATCGGTTTAGTTTCTGGGAATGGCAGACTAATTGTATCATTGGGCCCTTAGGCATGGTTCTTAATGCTAATTGCTCCAGGGATGCTGGCTGACTTTGATAGACTGCCCATTGCTGTGTATATCAGTGTGTGCGGAGCCTGGAGGCACCCAGTATTGTATCTCACTAAAAGGTCCTGCTGAGGTCAGTGACTGACTCAGGTGAAAAGGAGCTTTAAAGTGTGGTTGTTCTAGCCTTGAAATTTGTTGATTTAAGGCATTATGGTTTTGAAAAACATCCTCGTCTATTCTTGCCGTTCAGAAATCATGTTGTGTTTCACAGAATCTGCCCATCTGTTTTATTCGGAGTATAATCCCTCTGTGTCATGTTATTTGGTGGTGCTGTCCTGAGGCTAAGTTGCATATATTTACTTAAAGTATCATGCAGGTTAACTACATTACTTAACCATCTGAATCTCCCAGAAGCAGCCACCATCAAAGTGTTGAACCTTGAGCTAACACTTGAAAATATAATTAAATAGATATAAATTCTAGGGTTAACAGAGATTCGAAAGTGTTATGAAAGTACTACATATTAATGTGAGCAAACAATCGTGTTTTGAGGAATCGTATATAATATTAATTTCAACAAAAATCTTCTGTTTATGAGGAAAGCAGAGAGCCATACTTTTTAGTCACTGTGCATTAAAAAGGCGCCATTCAATATAAAGTCAATCGGTCATTGTATTAATAGTACATAATGTGTGGGAAGAGTCACACTCCAAAGTTCATTGTCTAGTATAAATGTCAAGAACAGACAAGCTAATCTATTGGCATGCATTGTGACTTTTGTTTTCAGTTCTAGCTACAGGCAGAGCAGTCGCAATACCCCAATTACAATTATTCTGAATTCCTAACACACTAAACCTGATACTCTGAAACTGTCAAAACAATCACTGTTTGGACAAAACCTTAAACAATGTTTACACAGTCAGAAACAATTTAAAGATCTCATTCACTTTTGTGCAAAATTCTAAACACGTCATTAGTAACATTTTTCTTTACATCTGTTGTCTTGATGCACTGTGACGCAACATAGAAAATACAAGATGCAAGTTAAAGTAAATAGAATAAAAGGCGGTGGAGAGCATACAGTAGCTAACATGCAGCACTATGTCACACCGTCCTTGGGAACGTGCCTCATCTGGCTTCTGTCTGCAGCACCTAAAGGGGTTGGACAATGAAATACAGTGGTACCTCCAGTCCTCGAACTTAATCCGTTCCGGACTCCGGATTGAATCCTAAAAAAGTTTGAGTTTTGATCAAATTTTTCCCATAAGAAATAATGGAAAACCAATTAACTGGTTGCCAGCCCCACAAAATTACACCTAAATATGTTTTTTTAGCATTTAAACACAAAATGAACGGGATAAAACAAGAAGAGCATTTTTCCTTAATGGCTTCCAAAACGACAAAGATCTTCCCGACATTACCCCTGTCCTGCCCCGATCGTCTGCTCCTTCCCCTTCTTTAACCTCGTGTGGTATCCTCATGTGATCAGCTGTTTCTGGTTGTCCGCTGTATTAAGTCCACGTTTCAGTTTGTTTCCCCAGTCCGGTGGTTGTGTTCCACTTGCTTACAGCGCTGGCTTAAAGCAACGCATTCTGATCCTGATGCAATGCATTAAGGTTAGATGCATTTCGACCTCTCACCTGGCTTCACAAACTGAAACCGCCTCCGTGACAAAACTTTGCCCTTATTGACTGAAGAGTTTAGTTACACGCATGGCGTTTGTATCCCAGGTAGTTTTAATGAGTAATCTTCTATTTTTCCCAAAGCAGTGAGAACTGGTTTCCAGTTAATTTACCTGGTAAAATAAAATTTAAATAAATGACATCTAATAGTACACGTAAGTTAGTGGTTTATTTATTGTTAGTTACTGTAATATTGCGCTGCTTTATTTGGTTAATCGTCCAGTATGTGAAGAAGGCATTTAGGTAAGAATTGCATTGTAGTATGAGTCATTTCCTGGCGCGTACAATTTATATTAGGTCAGCTTTCACTGTTCGACTTCTGATATTCAGATCGAGTTCTAGGTTAAACTGGTTTGTTCGACTTTCAAGAAATTCGAGTTCTAGTGAGTTTGAGAACCAAGGTATCACTGTACCTGATTTTAGACCACAATAATTTATTAAGGTGTAGGGCCTCCTTTTGTAGTCAAAACAGCATCAATTTGCCACCATCTTTGCTGTGTTAAACTATGTGTTGCTAGTAAAGGAAAATGTTTCGTGACTTGCTTCTCCAAAACAGCTCAATAAAATTCTGATGTAGTGACTGTGTAGGCCATGGGAGATGTTGAACTTTACATTCATGTTTATTAAACCACACTGCCACCAGTCTTGCTGTGTACTGGTGTATTATCATAATGACACACAGCACCCCCTTATGGTACAATGTATGAACCAATGATTGAACATGATTCTGCAGAATGGTTTGGTAGCCATTGGCAGTGACACACCCTCTAGAACAAGTAGTGGGTCTTGACAGCTTCCTCTTGCATCCACAGTCAATCCTCTTGGATGTGGTCTGCTTTGTGTGGTATGCCGACATTGCCCAGGATACCATGGCTCTCAATATACCACAGAAACTTGCTGTCTTGTCTTCTGAGCCCTGATAGGTCTCCCAATATGTTGTGTGGATTGCAATATTTTATGTATAGCTGTGCTATTGCACTACTAATTCAATCTACACACTCTGCTCTAACTAATGGAATGTGCAAGCAGTGAAGATTGGCAACCAGGCCAGCCTCAAGCACTATTTGCCAGGTGTTTCAGTTTAAATGTCCAACCCCTGTACATACTTCTGCTACTGTGGAGGGACAGACATCAACTTGTTAACGATGATATGAATCCCTTGGATGTGTGGGGTTCTGCCAAAGTATGCGTTTTGTTGTTTGCCCTTGCCGTCCTCTTCGAGCTTGGGCCTCCAACCAATTTCTTGGTATTACTCAACTTCTCATAGCTGAAGCAAAGCTTAAAGGAGCTGAGACTTAGTCAGTGTAAATAATAAAAAATAAAAGGTCGGGCTGTGCCTGTATTTGTAAAAGTAAATTAAGATACATATCGGTAACATGGAGCCTTTTAATATATTATTGTATAAATGCAACTGACTTCTAAAGTACAGAGGGTGTTTTCAATCCAATAAATAAATATACAGTAATTTAAAAGTTTCTCTCTTTTAAATGACCTTTTAAATGATAACCGCAACCGTTACCGATTCAGGCCATGGTGCGCAATCAAACTAGTCCTACACCCAAGTTCGAGCTTCAGCAACTGCCAAAGCTGCTTTCCGCTCGGCCTGCTGGTACCTGTCAGCTGTGTTAGGAGTCTCACAGGCTCAACCAGCTCAGGAGGCCACCTTCTTCAGCCTGACAGAAATGGTCATCAAACAGTGGCCTAGGGTGCCCTGGTGCCAGGTTCACTTATGAACACCTGTGATCAGCACAAAAGTCCAACAACTGTGCAGCACTCGGATTCTGATCAGGCAGGCCGTCGCTCCCAGTCGCACCCTTCCAAGTTTCACTGGCATTACCCATGACCAAGCACTCCATCCGAGGTCTCCAGGAAGCCCAGGTGCTCCAAACTGCTGTTTGGCAGGTGCACACAGACAGCAAGTCACAACCCGCCACCATCTCGAGGTTGAAGGGAGGTGACACTCTCGTTCACTGGGTTAAACTCCAACGTACTGGCACCAAGCCAACCCCACAGCTGCCCAGCACCGCTCACCATGGGCACCTCCAGAGTGGAATAGCCCCTCTCTACCAGTTCAGGCTCCTTTGCCACCATGTACCAAGAGCCAATTCTGGTGGCCAATGATCGGTCTGTCACCCGATCTACATATTCTTTTAGGCATATTGTCATAAATCACCCTCCATAGTAAAACAGCAATTTCGGCGTCTGGTGCATGCACAGAAACAGCTGGAGTCATTTACAGGCCTCTCACCTGAAGACAGAATTTTGAATACAAAGTGGAATTCTTCATTTTGGCCAGTAGATGACAGCATAGTATAGGATGTTTGTTTTTTGGTTTTTTTTGTTTTTTTTAAAAAAAAACACACCTTTTCTGCTGCTGATGTGTCAGGGTTTTTTGTCTTTGTAGATTTAATGACTCTTTTATTACCCAGTCATACTTAAAGTATCTTAAAGTACAAAGGGCTTTAGAAATAAAGTTGGTATGGTATGGAATCATGAGTGCCACGCCCCATCATCCACGTGTGCTTCCCGATTGTGTCCAGCTGTTCCCTGTTATTTCGCCTTGTTTCGTGTATATTAGTCCACGTCTTCCTTAGTTGATTGTCGGTCATTGATGTTCCGCTCCCTTGTTGTCAGCCCTGTTTGTCGGATTAAACGCTCGTTTCCCGTAGTTCCGCCTGCTGGCTTCCTTTCTCCCCACTCCCTGCCTGCACGCTAGCCGCGATCGTTACAAAAACTACATGTACTCTGGGGAAAAAAAACTTACCAACATTTGAGGATCATTTACATTTAGTTTTTTAGCAACCACTTTTGTCAAAAACAATGTTCAAGTGAGGTGGATAGTACACTATAAGCGTGTTTGGTCGTGCAGTATGCCACATGTGTGAACAGGAAGCCTTGTGGTTAATAATTTGTGTTTTTTGTGTCTATATGAGGAAATTCCTTGCCAGACTCTTGTGTTTTCACCTTATTACTCCATATCTGCTGTGCTGATTCAGTTCCGTCCTAAACAGATGGTGAGGCTTCTACACGCACATGGCCCTAAACAGCGGGCTAGTTTATCAACCTCTTTCTGTGTACAGCTCCTGGAAAAAAATGAGGATAATTTTTGTTTCACTAATTTCTCAATTTATGGGTGTGCATCTGTGACTAATATATATTTTTATGCAAACTGAAGCCTGGTTCTTTCCTGTTTCTCATTAACAAAGGGCTTCTTCCTTGCTTTGTGGGACTTCAGTCCTGCTTCTAGGAGTCTAATACAAGCTGTCCTAGCTTCACACCTGCACTTGATGTTTCCCATTCCTTTTTATTTGAGGGTCATTTGATGTTATTCTCTGATTCATGACAAACTGTCTGATAAGTTGAAGGTCATCGCTGCCATCAGTGTGATCCCTCTACCTGGCTGGTTTTTGGTTATTTCCAGTATCTCCTGTTTCATCTTGTTCACATGTACTTCTGTCTTGAAATTTTGAGCCTGGAAGCATGCTGCCATGTAGCCTCCTGCCAGCAGAACCAGAATTAAACCAAGATTTAAAAATGCACATGAAAAAAAAAAGGAATGATCTCTTAATTTTTTTTAGAGGTGTGTTCCGTAAAGCAGAATTTCTCAGTTAGTTGCGTTAATTTAAGCTTGAAGTCAGAATTGTCCAATAGGAATGCTCCTTAGCTAAACTTTTATTGAATAATCATGACTTCAAGCTTAAGTTAACCCAGTTAACTGAGAAATCCTGCTTCACGGAACACCTCCCTAAGCTGCATGTTAAGCTGTTTAACCTGTTTTTAGGTTTTTGCTGCAGCTCCCTAATTAGATTACTAATTAGAGGACTGATTGGCTAAAGAGTTCTCATACCTGGGTTTAAACTCCTGACCTAAATGTTATCCGAAAAACCTGCATACACACCGGCCCCTTGTGGATAAGATTGGCTACCCCTGCTCTAACCCTTGGCCTAATTATAGAGAATAATAGTTAATCTCATTAATAAATCACCCTTCTGCGTTGTGTTAGCCATGTGTTGTTAACTTTCTGCCTTTTGTAATAATTTGCTGCACCTCTTCTTTCTCACTAGACTAGGAGCTTGGGTCAGATTTATACTCCCACTTCAAGAAGCTATTGTAACATTCTTCATCAAGTTTTGATTTGATTACGTCCTATATAAGCTGAGACAGCTAGACATGCTGCTCTGAGAAATGTACTTCTTGCCAACTTACTCCAGTGGTCCAGATCATAGTCAGATTGCCTTTCAAGCTTTTTATGGCCAATCTATTGAGGTATAGGAAGAGGCATTGTCCTGCATGAATATCATAACTTTTTGAAAGTTGCTGACATCTTGTTTGAAGAAGGTGTCCTCTAAATGATCAAGTTCATCTGCTGGAATGGTTCTACAGATTCATCATTATTAACTACAGGCCACACCTTCACTCCCCTACCAACTAATTGGTGCTTGATTTCAAATGGTCCGTTGGATCCATTACTAATCCAGCCATGGGCTCATATGGTGCATCATGGCTCACACATCTCATCTGCTCAGAAAACCTTTGGTGGTCATGTTTGAATCTTTGTGTTGCGTCTTCTGTAACATACAGCACCTAGTACTTCTGGAGATTTCATTTAGGATGCGTTTTTGAGAAATGGTGGTTCTTGGTGCTGAAGCGTTTCTGAAACTGTCCCGTTTAATCTATGCTTATCTTTGGCAGTTAATTTGCATCCGCAACCTTCTGTCCTTTTTGGCTGTTGGCCGCAACCAAAATTATTATTGTGTCTCATATGTCTATCACAAAGACTTTAAAATCCATATAATTAAAATCACATACTACTCTGGATTTAATCAAGTTTTAAGTTGATTGTGGACACCAGTGCCAGTCAGCCGCTGCAGGACCAGAGCAATAAAAATCTTCAAGGGTCCATCCTGCTGAGTTCTGGCAAATAATTCTGCAACCTTATGACCAGAATGGAAAGGTTAAGGAGGAGCTTCTTCCCCCAGGTCATTAGGCTCCTAAACCAGGACAACAATCAATGACTCTCTAGGTACTGCTTTACACTGTCCAAATCGTTAGCATACACCTCAGGCCTCTTGCACATTGCAGTTAAATTGCACAGAAAAATACCTCTAACCTATTATTTATTTTGCATAGATTATGTACAGCTGAACACTTAATATATTTTTTATCTAATCATTTTCTATATTTTGTTACTCTCTTATCATGCACAGCTGCTTGGAGTGACCAGGGTTACATTCCACTACCTGTCGTATTTGTACAGCCATGTACGCGACAAATAAACCTCTTGAACCTTGAATGAGCATGAGAGTCTGTATCACACCAGATTTGTGAGAATTGGTAAGTTACCTAGTTGACAATCAATTAATATATAGTGGTGCCCTGAAATGTGCACTTAATTCGTTCCAGAAGGCTGTTCCAGTTGCGATTTAGTCTCAGGTCCAAGCTGAATATTCCCATAAGAAAAAGTGCAAATTAATTTTAATTGTTCCAAACCCCAAATGATTGCCTATTGAAACTTATCTACCTACCTGACTCATGATATAAAGCATTGACAATCAATACACAAATGAAAAAGCACACATACAAAAGCAATAAACATTAAATAAATGACAATCCCATGCTCTGAGGAGAGAGTAGACACACATGCTCCGCCTTCAAATCTCGTTATAACTTCAATTTTAAGTTCTAGTTACTTTCTCTACTTTCCACTTCGGCTTACTGCTATCACTGCTTACATTCTTAGAGGCCAGGATTACCGTATCACAAAAAGTGCTAATGAAGCGCTTGTTGTGGATGTAAGAAGGTGGTCACTGATGTGGCAATGCTGTAAGTCTCTTTGTTTTATTATTATGCTCCACAGGGAAGTCAGCGGTACCAGGGGCTCGGCCCGAAACTGTAATCGAAACTCAGGTGGGGATGTTGGGTGATCAGCGTCGGTACAGATGAGGGAGAGACAAAAAAGACGGTTGGGAATCCAGGCAGGGGTCGGGCGATTGGCATTGGTCCAGGAAGAGGCAGAGGCGAGGAACACGGTCGGGAAGCCAGGCAGAGGTCGGGTGATTGGCGTTGATCCAGAAGGGAGGCAGGCAGAAACTAGGAGGCGTAGCAGAGGTCAGAAAATGGATAAGCACACACCGAAACCGGGGAAGACGAGGCACAGCTGCGAAAGGAGGGTTAGAACGGGAGCCACCGGTATAGCCAGGAAAACTGGTTGATAGGACGTATAGCCTCGGGGAAGCCCTAACGATTGGAACCCCCGAAGGGGCGTGGCTGTGATGTGGACTCCTCAGTGCTATCCATGACAGCGCTAGATAAAGCACCGGGAATGCTCAAGTCGAGGTACAAGCAAAAGACTTCAGCAGACCTGCTGGATGTCCGAGTTGGGCAAGGTAAGAAGCGTTTGTGATCCAAGGTTCTGTACTCATTGACAATGTGCTATTATACTGTAATGGTGGGTCGCAGATCCATGCTTGTAATAATGTTCGTCGCCCTGTTTACTCCTAATACACACAGTCGGTGCACGCACACATTGTGTACAATGACAAACATTAACCACTATACATGACATACAGAACTATTTAGAAAGGAAGCATCAGTCCAACATGGCACGCTGGCTTCCAGTACCTCTGCGCTACACTGGCCCCCCCAAATGGGGTCATCCATTATGGAAGCTGCACAAAGTCCCAGAAGTGCACTGGGCAGCGGCAAGTCCTCAGCGGTTGCGGGCCCTCAGGTGCCCCACTGTCCAGATCAGTACTCACCCCCAGTCCTGGCTTTATACGCTTGGAGTGGGCCAGAGGTTGGTATAGTGCTATGCAGCTGTGGTGCAGCACGACGATCCAGCGCTGCTCCGGCATCTGCTCCTCATAGACCATCGGAGATTTGTTCCGGGACCACCCCAGGACCCCTCCAGCGGCGTCTTTCTGAGACGACGCACTCGGTTTGGGGGACGTGGGACAGGACTTGCTCCACGAGCCTCTCGGACGTGGCTGGGGCATTACACCATTGTCCATAGCTGATGGAGGAAGCAGTCTTGGGGTGAGCTTCTGGGGCCAGTTCGACCTGCCAGTAGCCAGTCAGGAGGTCCAGGGTGCAGGAACATGTCGACCCGGCGATGTACTGTAGTTCAGTGCATCATCGTCGACGCGTGGCAGTGAGTGGGAGTCTTTCCTCGTCACCACGTTCAGCCATCAGTAATCGACGCTGAACTTCCACGTTCCATCCTTTTTGGCATCGAGGACGGCTGAAACCACCCATGGGCTGTTGAACGGCTCAATGACTCCTGCCGCCTGCCATCTCTCTGATCCTCTGCTTCGCCTCCTGACCCTTCGCCGAGGGTAGTCTGTGCGGATGCAGGCGACTGGGTAGGGCGTCCCCCATTTCCATGTGGTGCTGCACCAGAGAAGTGGGTCATCAATCCTTGTCTCTGGCAGCAAAAATGTCCTGGAATGAGTCCAGTAAAGCCTAGAGCTCTTTCCACTGTTCAGCCCTCAGGTCCCAGTCGCTAAACTCCCATACTTCCTGTACGGCTTGCCCCGTCTCGAGAGATGCCCCCGCCGCGATGTCGCTGTGTTCCACGATCGAGGCAGGGCTTGGGGCTGTGTTGGTGATGTTCTTACCCCTGGTGCTGTGAAATGCCCCCCCCCACAGCGAGTGGTCTTCCTCACTCTCTCTCGCCGGCAGAAGCTGTTGTGCTAGAGGACCACCACATCTGTGCAGAAGTGGAGGACTGTCCCTGTCACGTCGATGGCGGCCTCCAGTCGAGTGTCAAGTCTGCAGGTCCAGCCCATCGATGCAGGGGCCGGCGACCCAGACGTCCTGGCATATGGTGCCTCCGGCCAGCTGGACACGCAGCTGCCTTTTCCTCCTCATGGCCGTGCACATGCCGACGTCAACTGCACATCAGTTGTTTACCAGCCGGTTGGCGCGGCTTCGCTGGTACCCGGGCAGATCAGGGTGATGGTGGATCCCGTGTCCACCAGCGCTCGGCAGGGTGTTTCAGCTACCAGCTAGTTGATGTACAGACCAGTAGCCTCGCCAAGCCGGCCCTCTCTAGGTGCAGCTGTTGGGGTTGGTGCCGGGGCTGGGCAGTAAAGTGCCCAAGCTCTCTGCAGCGGTAGCAGGGGGCAGCTGCCGGTGGGCGGTGTCTCCGCCGTGACTCGCACACAATGTTCCTCCTTGCTATGGGGGGCTCTCGGAAGCACGATCCCCCTGCAGCACCAATGCTAGGTGCACCGCCATCTTCTCCTTGATCCAGACATTGTGCTGGGCAGCTAGACACACTTGGACCAGGTAGTTGTCCAGGGACGTCTTCCCTCCATAGTGCGGGAGCATCACAGTGCCAGTGTACTTGCTTTTGCTCGCTCTGCTGGATGGCGGAGTGGGTGGACTGCACTGGCGCCATCAGGTCTTCCCAGGAAGAAACGCTGCTCGGTGCCTGGGGTATTCATGTTCTCTTCAGGCGCTCCGGACGATGGCCACTGGAATCCTTGCTCGATGTATTGGAGATCGACATATGACAATTCCAATCCCTCTTCTCACATCATTGAGATCAGTCCGACATGCAGCGCTGCCCGCTGGTTAAATTAGTGATGTGATGGAGTACCTGAAGCTCCAGGACCTGCTTTGAAAACCACAAAGGAGTGTCGTGATTCGATGCTTGTTTTGGGGGTGCTAAAGTCATGTGATCAAATGACGTGTGTAACTTCTTTCTGCACAGACGCTCATGACTGTTAGTAATAAATCAGCAACTAGTATATGGCATTCCCACACACAAGATATTGTAACTGATAGTAATGGAATAATCAAGGGAAAGGACTTGTTCTTACATTTGGGAACATTTTGCTGTGCATTCTCCAAATACCGTATATCATAAAAATAACATCATAATTCAAAAGTACTTATTCCTTGCATATAATAATACATGAATATTATTTTTTCATGTAAGGTCCAGTGCCTGATTTTCTCTCAGCAAACAATAATAACACCTCATCAATGCATAGATATGTTCATGCAAAGCATGAAGGAAATGGCATGATATAAACAAATAAATGATGTGTGTGTGTGTGTGTGTGTGTGTGTGTGTGTGTGTGTGTGTGTGTAGATGAATATAATAGATAAAGCAGTAATAAATATGATTGTACTGGATAATTTAAGGAGTTAGTAAGAATACTAGCCTGTTGACACTCTACATACAAGATCTGCTTTAAAGGAAACGGCAGCAAGTAAATACGGAAAAAAACAAAGAAAAAGCCCAGGTGGGAGAACATAAGGCATCAGCTGTAAGCCTGACAGCGGACATATGGACTTCATTTCACATGGATGCATATCTTGCAGTAAAATTACATCACAGAGTGCCATGAACTGGCTACAGTGCTGCAAAGCGTGAGAAAACTCCCATAACCTCACAATTCTGCAGCTCTACAAATACCCAAGCAGCAGCAAAAAGGCTTACAGCAGAATGTACCACAGCTATGAGATCTACGACAGCTGTAGAGCCTTCTACAAAGACAACTGAAGAACCTCCTCCAGACGTTCAACCAGCTGCATCAGCAACTCAATGTGGTACACTTTGTGTCACATACCTGTAGTGTACTATATAGAGACACTGACAGTTTGACAGCAATAGTTAATGTTTATTATATTTTGCACAGAATCTGGGTATGCTGGACAGACGTGGAGGAAACCAGGCAGGTCAGAAATGCCACAGCTAATGCAACTGTTGAACTTCAATGCTACCTCAGTGACCAAATTATCCCCAGATATGAGGATCCACTTCAGTACTGCCAGTGTTAGGGAAGCTAGTTTAAAACGGTCGCTTTTCAAGCAACAAGCTATTTATCGTTAAATGTACCTAAAGAGTACTGGCAGGCAACGTAACAGGTTGGACATGCTGAGGTTAATTGGACTTAGCAAACTGCGGGAGTCTGCCCTGTGATGGGATGGTGCCCCATCCTAGATTGTTCCCTGCCTTGCACCCACAGACTCTGG
>JAABNY020000063.1:17712830-17725395 GCA_015164015.2 Brevimyrus niger | reverse complement strand
GGTATTATAAACAAGACAACAAAAGGGAAGAGGATCGGTCAGGGTTTGGGGAGGCTCGGTCTACATATGAGACTAAGAGTTTATGGTTTTTTTTTTTTTTTTTTTTTTTTCCTTTGAAATCAGATTAAGTTTTTCGTCTATGCAGATCTTGTGAGTCCCGTATGGAAAGGGGTTATATGCAAACGTTTCTGGATCGAAGGAGGACAAATGAATCACTCGTCGTTCATGGCTGTTCCCCGACGTCTCTGATCAGGGACTGCTTGTCGACTGCCGCTAGGCTGTATATTTGGTGGCCTTCGTCTAATCGTTCCTGGATGGGGGTTCCTGCTTCATCTGTAGACTGTTTCCTTTCTGTAGAGACGAGACACGTGCAACGATAAACGAACATACAAACAGGCGTTATTGTTGATCCTCCATACCGACAAACAGCGGCACGTACTTCTTGCGTCCGGGCCGGTTGGCCGTGGCGATGGAGTGCAGGGAGGCGCTCTTCTTGCCGGATGAGTGGGAGGAGTGGGAGGAGTGGGACAGGCTGGTGCGCGATTGCCCAGCGTTGTGGTCAAACTGCATCAGGCAAAAGATCAGGTCTGAGGGCACCAGCTCAAACTCGTATGGTGGGTTGGTTATGACGTACCTAGGTCAGAACAGCAACACTCCGCATGAGCTTCCACCAGCGTCGGATCGCACCCGGAAACGAAACAACGCACGCGACTCACCGCTTGGCGCACGGACTCGGCGTGCTGAGATGTGCGTCCCTTAAGCGGTAGATACCGAAGCAAAGCATGTTGTATGTCTTTAAAGCTTTGCAGAAAAGGTCCCCATAACAGCCCCCATCCTGTAAAGACACAGCTGTCACCATTAATTTTATCCGACATGAATAAATGAGCTCCCCCTACTGGTGTGGTTACATATGTCAGGACTCACCCCTAGGTCAGCGAAGGGCCCATCATACAGGGCCAGCTGCGCTACCCGACAGCGGTCCCTGTTGGCCAGTGTCTGAGGTGTGCTATAGCCTCCCCGCAGGGCGTTCTCCTCCGCCAGCAGCGCCTCAAGTTCCGGGGTGGCCCCTCCGGTCACCAGCGTGCGGATCAGTGTCAGGATGTTGTCGTTGAAGTAAGTCTGCGGTGATACGGGTCACATGCTCAGGTGGCCCCAACTGGACCAGCTAGGATGACGGCAGAGGGCTGGTTTTGACGGCGGCTCACCGCGCTCATCAGGGAGTCCAGCACGCTGATGGCGAAAGCCGTCCCGCAGGCGAAGGGCTGCGTCAGATATAGTTCTGTGTCGGGGTCGTCGTCATCATCCTGGTCAAGGAACTGCACGTTCGAGTCGTTCACTGAGGATAGGAACATGGTGCATTTAGTGGCTGGGCAGGAGCATTGCATCACATTTGGGATGTTTGAACCATAGTAATACATGCGAAAATGGTGCAACATACAGCAAACCCGTTAACAGGGTGGGTGATGGTGGAGACGAGCCCGTGAGAGGGGTACTCACCCAGCTCTGTTATGATTGGGATGTTCGATCCTGTTGTGACGGAGGCCTGACGTGCTAAGCCATGAGCCGGGCTGTTGTCTGGAGATGTCCTATCCATTCCAGGGGGTGTGAAACCTACAAAACGTGCAGGAAGGGATGTACATGACACAAGCTGCTGAGCAAAACGGAGAATCTATGAATGAGACGTTAGCAGCATCGCTGCACCCAAGCAAACCACGGCTCACGCTTTTAGCTAAATTGGCTGTCCTACAACTTTGTGAACGATGCTGCTTCCTACATTGCTTCTCACCTTGGGAGTTAGCCTGCAGGACTCCGATTGTGTCGTCGAACTGCATGGACTTGATGTTGAGTGTCGCCAGGATGCACTCCTTGTCCTGCAGAGAGGCGTCATCGATGTTGTTTTGGTTGGCCGACAGGATGACGCACATGTCGCAGAGGTTGATGTTGACGGCCCTCAGGTCGGCCCGGCTTAATGGCGTTCCCTTTGGAGTGCAGAAACAGAAAGATCCTGTTGGATGAGCTTGCCTAACCAGAGGCAACTCTGCCCAACCCAAGATTACTCACGGGCAGGATGGAGACTTTGGGAAAGTTGTGAAGAGTCTCCCACTCCCTCCTCAGGTATTCCAGAGAGCCGACAAACACAATGGGCTTCAGTTCATGGTAGTGAAAGTTGCTGGCCCTCAAGGGCATGACCAAGTTCCGCAGCCCCACTAAAGCAGATGTGACATCTCCAAATATGCAGACCACGACATGGCCGCTCAGGACTGTCATGGAGGCCTCGCTGCGAGTCTGGGAAGATGAATGAGGCAGAGCGTAGTCAGGCAGCAGGCAGGACTGCTTGTATGTGATTAATGGAACGGGCACAGGGACCCTAGACTGCTCCTCTCACCAGGATAGCCTTCTCTATGTCTTTAGATGGGCACCAATGAAACATCCCCGTGGAGTCGTACTTCTTCACGTTTGCATCCATGTCATTGATTTGCTCCTTTCCTGGAATGAGCAGCGGATCGTGCCTGTCCAGGAAGCAAACCACAAAGGTCTCAGTCCAAGGACGAGAGTGACTCCTCCCGCACCTGACCAGATGAGATGTATAGTTATACATATAAGCATAATAATCACCTTACAGTCTTGGCTGGGCAGTTTGGTGAATTTCTCATCCCCCCATTTCGTTGCTTTTTTTTAGGCGACAGACTTGACGGGTGCTCGTCCTCAACTGTAAACGCACAGGACAGTGTCAGTGGGAGCACGCTGCAGTGGGAGCGAGTGCGCAGGCTGGGGCGCAGCTTGGGGTGGGGTGGGGTTGGGGGCTTCTCAGATCCGGGAGAGACAGACACAGGATGTGTCTCTGGAGCTTTTACATGACAACACGCTTGCGTCTCCGGGGGCTAGTTTGCAGGACTCAGGTAAGTTTTGCCGTTGGTGAGGCGGAGCGAAAGTCACAACACAGATGACAATTAGCTAGTGTATCTGGGGATAAAACAACATCCAGGCATCTTTAACCCCATCACTGCATCAGAAGAGCCATGCCTTAACCACAACAATGAACAGATTACAACTCACTATCTGTGTGTCGGAATGCTAACTGAGGAACATGTGTCACAGGAAAAGGAAATGTGGCACTGGCCCTTTAAATGATCATGAGTACATGGAGTACCAGTGAAAACTTAGGCTGTCATCAGAGACTAATTTAAGTATATGGGCAAAATGGAAAGACTGCGCCAAGCTGGTGGAACGATGCCTGAATCACTGAGGGCAGCTGTGTACATAGCGGAGAGTCATTTCATACCATTTAATACAGGCACTGAGACCTGGGCAACTGCTGCGGCTATTGCAGTGTGCATTTGTACAGGCCTGGTCATTCTGAGAGAGGGTAAGCCAGGTGTGTGTAAGCTGCCTGTGAGAGGCCTCATAATCAAAACTGGAGATATAGGAGGTATGCAGTTGTTATATGACGATTATCCTATTACCAGGGATTGACAACTGCTACACAATTACGCATTCACCTTTAAAAGCGATACGTGCGGCAGTCGACTGTTATAACAGCGTGAATGCGTACGTATTTTATGCAATACATAATTGTCATTAATTTTAACCTCTATACCACAAATGAAGTGTGAATTAGCATATAAAGGTTAAAATGCACATTAATTTATTGTCTTATTGGTGCAAATGTACATTAAATACGTACACAATTCACGCCGTTGCAACAATCGATCGCCGAACGTCAGTTTTAAAGGTGAATGCGTACTTGTGTACCAGGTATGTCAATCCCTGCTCAAAGACCACATGATGCATGACCTGTTGCTGGAACCCTGTCAACAAAGCCTGTTTGTTCACTCATGGAAGTAAGAGTTTTAATGAGACACTCTAATTACTTTACCCAGTGCATATTACAGAGAATTAAGTGATCTAGTCTTTGCTATGCAAACTGGTGTTTGTAGCCATTTCCCCTTGAAAACACCCCCGCTTTTCCCTCACTGTGAGACATCATTCCTGTGGCAGATGAGGTTAGTGCGAAGCACAGCACAACCAGCCAGTCAGCACCTGCTCTAGTAACCCAGACTACACACGACAGCGAGCAGCCACAGCAGCCGGTGAGGGAAGCATCTCAGATCCATCCTTCCCCAAACAAATTTGAGCGACGTGACTATGACTGGGCATGGTTCCCATCCTCCACAACGGAGCACGAAACAAAAAGAATTACACACACACACACACACAAAAAAAAAAAAAACTTACTCAACTGGACACATCCATTAGAGACACCAAGCCGGAGCTGGAAATGCAGGGTGGAAATGGATACACACTAAGACACCACTGGACACCACATGGCTCTGCTGGTCAGGCACTGGGTAGGACCCATGAAGAGTGTCAGGAAATCGCGAAAAAGGAATGACAGTGTGAGATTTGAATTAGCGCATATGATAGACAGGCAGAGATGGCTAAGGTCACTGCGCAGGGATGGATAATAAACTCACAGTGCTTCATAATGTCACACATGCTGACAGATGCTTAGTTTTTCCAGGACATGCAGACAGAGATGGTCAGTGAAGCAGTGTTTCAATGAACATGCAGACAGAGATGGTCAGTGAAGCAGTGTTTCAATGAACATGCAGACAGAGATGGTCAGTGAAGCAGTGTTTTAATGAACATGCAGACAGAGATGGTCAGTGAAGCAGTGTTTTACTGGACATGCAGACAGACCTCACACAGTTAAAAAAAGTCTAAAAACAAACGTATCACAGTTATTTTCTGCCAAAACCATCATAAATGGAATACAATGGCATCTGGGTCTCTTGCTAATCCACTGCCTTAAAAAATTGTAACACGGTAATAATTAATGCCTTTTTCAAGACACATCAAAATAGATATAGGCCCACTACTAAACCGCAGTGTTTCTCCATCATCATGAATCCCTTGTTAAAGGCTGCTTGGAAAAAGCATAGGATGCAGAGCTGTTCCTGATGAGCCTTCTGCGAAATAATATGAAAGCTGTCATATCCATCTGAAAAAGAGAAGCTGAAGCCCATGAGAGGGGGACAGGATGGTTCACCTATACACTGTTCATCTGGTGAAGGGAATGTGCTGTAGATGTAATGCAAGGTCAACTGCAGTCAGAAGAATGTAAATTATGTAAATCTGTTTTCATCAAATATGCATCCCACCCCAGAGCAAGCCAGGCTCCGTCAGGAGGAAAAAACCATAAGGATGCTATGGGCAGCCAGTAAACCTCGCTGCTGCAATATACACAAAATCAACAGAACTATTCAAATACAGCAAATTCATAACCGGGGGATGACGGACCGAACTGAGTTTGGGGCCCCTTCTGTTCTCGGCAGTCAGTATCAACAGGCCAGAGGAGGAGCCTAGGATGGCTTCATTACTGCTTGTGAAAGTGCGGGCTTTGATATCCTTTCCACTGGGTGATTGACGCAGCTAAAAGCACATGCAGTCACTGCAGGGCCGCCCCTCAGATGGTGTTGATCCACGGACCTCTGCGCAAGGTCTCTCTACAGGAGCCAGATCTCACACGCAGCCCAGTGGTGCTGCAGTCAATGACACATCCCGGGACCGGCGGTCATGGTGGGGCATGCAGACACATGCGTGTTAGCCATCGGCATGCGGGACTGACGCGTGACCACGTAGCATGTTGTTGTGTTAGGGGCACACAGGCAATGATACGAGACCACAGGACGACAGACCACTTAGTCACACACACTTAACACCTGGCGCTGAGTCCTCAAAGCGACGCGACGTCACATTGCAAGGAATGCCGTCAGTGGGGCCCGCCTCAAAGGGACAGCGCACTGTCATTGTAGAATGGTAATGTGAATGCAAACCTCTGCTTACAGCTGCCCAGAGAGGACAGCGATAAGTCCCCAGGTGCTGGAGGAAACAGCTCTGAGCAGACAGAACGTCCATCTTTCCATTTGTACATTTTTGATTGGTGTACTTGAGCTGGAAAGCTCAATGATGACATTCCTAAGAAACAGTGTTGGTGGAGCTCAGTCTGCAAGTCAGTTAAACTGTCGGGAGAGGGAAAATCTGGACGCATTGTGGTCAAAAAACCATCAGCTGTTTTCCAGAAATAACGCCACGGCGCGTCGAAGCAGCCCCACTGGTAATAACACAGCTTGTTTGCATTGGGGTGACATTGGGGAGACGCCTAAGGGGGTGCAGCCACGACACCAGCACATGCAACACAGAGAAATAAACCACCACTAAACACAGCTGGACTAAACTCTGGCCAACAGGGAACCTGTTTACTCACAATAAATCACTACCAGTGAGCAGTTAAAGTACAATGTTGTATTCCAAGGAAGCAAGGGAAAAGATACATCAGAGACATGTCAATAATCATTAAAAGCACAAATCACTCTCCAAATGTCCACCCTGCTGTAACTGACAAATACGGTAAACTCACCAAGGTGTCAGAAAATCATGGCGCACATGCACACACAAATATACATGGAACATTTATGAAAGCACGTACATTTCTGTAGTAATGATATCTCCCTATTATATTGTCCTGATTTCAACAGCTTCTCGGATAAATTATACATGTGAGTAGCTGCACAACAAATTACACATTAATGGGTTAGACTATGAAACTGAAACACCTGGTATTAGACCACAACAATTTATTGGCATGGTGTAAGGCCTCCTTTTGCAGATTATACAGCATCAATTAGTCTTGGGAATGACAGGCCATGGGAGATGTTCACCTTCACTTTTATGTTCATCAAACCAGTCTGTCACCAGGCCTGCTGTGTATTGGTGCTTTATCATCCTGATACATGGCACCACCTTCAGGGTACAATGTTTGAACCATTGAGTGAAATTCTTCAATCCTTCAAAATGGCTCGATAGTCCTTGGCAGTGACACGCCCATCTAGAACAAGTGGTGGGCCTAAGGAATGCCATGGTATTGCAGCCCAAACCATCACTGATCCACCTTATCCTTATGCTGCACTCTGGGTACACAACAGTCTCTTTGGGGCTTCTCCACACCGTAACTCTCCCGGATGTGGGGAAGACAGTGCATGTGGACTCATCATAGAACAATACATGTTTCACATTGCCTACAGCCCAAGATTTGTGCTGTTGGTACCATTGAAACCAATGTTCGGAATGGGCACGAGGTTTGGGTGTAGCACACGGATCATGAATATTGACCCTGTGCTTCTCCCGTCAAACAGATTTGGTGGAAGTAAGTCAGGTGTGCATTTAATTCTGCAGCTGTGGTTTTATGTTTTCTGGATGCAATCCGGATTAGTACCCGGAAATCCCTTTCAGACAGCTTCCTCTTGTACCCACAGTTACTCCTGTTGGGTGTGCTGTGTCCTTTGCGGTGGTATGCATTACACTGGATATGTTAGTTGTAGATACACCCCAAAGAATTGCTGTCCTGGTCACAGATGCACCAGCTAAATGCGGACCAACTACTTGTTCACTTTTGAACTCTGATATGTCTCCCCTTGTGTTGTGTGGCTTGTAATATTTTATGTACAGGTGTGCAATTGCTCTGCTTATCCAATCTTCACACTCTGCTCTTACCAAGCTCATTCCATGTGAAGATTGGCCACCAGGCCGCAAATATATAGGCATGAAACCTCAAACACTATTGGCCAGGTATTCCTGTTTCGTTGTCCACCCCCTGTAAATAATATTAATTCAGCAGTCACACTGCAGAAACACAGGACAATTAACAGGATACACAGCACAGATACAGCTACTGACTTAGATGGCTGATGTTGAGGATGATTTGACAGTGTTGTGGGGGGCAATGCAAAGAACTTCATGAAATGAAAAAGACCTGCCAGATCAGACTGTAGCTGCAGAGACAGGGTCAGGTATATACTCACATCGCTTACAGCCACACTTCTTTATTCTTTTGGGGTCTGTGATGTCATCATGACAGGCTTTGCAGTAGAAAAATGCTCTACAAAAATAACAACACAGACGTTTCCCTAGGCTGATGAAAAGTGAGACAGCATACAAAACAGACCAAATCAAACTTATTAAAACATGAATCATGATGTGAAAAATGGCTGGTTTCTGCCTCTGTCCTGGGAATGGAATGTCTCATTAGCAGTCCAGTATTAAACAGGAAGACTTACCTCTTTACTTCTTTGGCATCGCTGGCAATGAAGAACCCCAGGGTGCCTTCTTTAATCTTAACATGGTTTCCAGGGTTGATAAGAATACTATTGCAAAGGAAAGAGACCGGTTATAAGTCTCGAACAAACAAAGAAGGAACCTGAGTAATCTGGAAAATGTAACAGATTTAATGAAAAACACATATAGAATTAAACAGAGAATGCTTAGAATAGAACATCTTTACTGTCATTAGAACCCGACCGATACGTCAGTGCCGACTGCACATAAATCGATATTGGCATTTAAAAAGACACAGAGGCTGAAGACGGAGCCAACATGTTTTGTGTTGTTATTGCATAGTGTATCCACCAGAGGGCACACCGCAACTCTCCTGTCAGCAATACATGGGTTTGGAACATGTGAAAACTAATATATTTTGTTGTGCTTAACTTATAAGTACTATTTATGACAATAAAACAAGTTTTTTAGACTGCAGTATATCATGTTATCTTGGTGAGGACTTTTAAATAACTCTACATAAACTCTGAGGAAAATCTTTGCTTATAACTGAAAAAAAAATTATTGGGCAATAGTCAGTATAGTATAATTGCATCAACAATTTTCAAATTTCAAAACTGGTATTGGTAGTGGAAAATCTGGTATGCGTCACACTGTAATTGTCTTTGTGTATGAACAATGAAATACTGTAAATACTTTTGTCCTGATTTTCCATTATTTATGTGCTCTTGACGAGTGTAGGATAATAGTAAAAGTCAGTTTTGGATAAAGAAATGAAAAGTAGCTTTAGGGTGCACACAGCCACCGCATCTAGACTCCACCCTCTGCTGTACCACATGGCCTGCTATTCTGACACTCTACCCTCTGCTGTACCACACGGCCTGCTGCTCTGTCACTTTACCCTCTGCTGTACCACACGGCCTGCTGCTCTGTCACTCTACCCTCTGCTATACCACACGGTCTGCTTCTCTCACTCTACCCTCTGCTGTTCCAACATGGCCTGCTTCTCTGACACTCTACCCTCTACCCCACGGCCTGCTGCTCTGTCACTCTACCCTCTGCTGTACCACACAGCCTGCTGTCCCATCACTCCACCTTCTGCTGTACCACGTGGCCTGCTGTCCCCTCTCTCCACCCTCTGCTGTACCACATGGCCTGCTGTCCCATCACTCCTCCCTCTGCTGTACCACATGGCCTGCTGTCCCATCACTCCACCTTCTGCTGTACCACACGGCCTGCTGTCCCTTCTATCCTCCCTCTGCTGTATAACATGGCCTGCTATCCCATTACTCCATCCTCTGCTGTACCACATGGCCTGCTGTCCCCACTCTCCACCCTCTGCTGTACCACAATGCACACAGTTCAATCAGACACTCCCTGACTATGGCCACTTAAGAGGGCAATACAAGTAGATTTTACCTGCTTTCCCTTTGTTCGGACTTGCACTCAATGGCTATCATCAACAGCTTCAGTTTCACGTAACAGAGTCTAGGATACATGTCAACAACATACACATTCATTGCATGTATGTATGATGACAATATAATACTTTTAAAAAATGTAACAAGTTTCATTATTTCCATGCAAAATTTTTATGCAAATTAGAGAAGAACAAAGATGGCATCGGTGACAGAACAGGACACTGCAGTGGTCAAAGCTGCAAGAGATCTGCAGAGCAGGGTACTTACTCACAAACCATGGGGAAGGAGAGCCCTACAAAAGCGCTGGAGAGATATTCTGTGTACATCTCATTGGCCACGCCCTCCAAGTAATACTTCTGCCAGGTGTCTTCCTCAATCTGCAAGGATCACGACAATATTCACAACAGACATGCTGTTCATATTCAGTGACACCACACCTCCCGGTAGGGAACATGCAGACATGGGACAGTGTCAAGAGTTTTGAAACTAATAGCCTGTTAAAATATTCAAGCAGAGGCTATTTTGCTGGGCTGCTTCAAAGGATGTAGGAATTTTAATTAAAAAGAGTAAAGGCTCTGAGACATAAACCAGAGAATTTAACTCCAGGTTTTACAGCTGTATCTGTTTGGATGTTCTACATTTATAGTGGGAATAAAAATGTACAACTTGAAACCTTAAGTGGGCTCATGTACCTTGATGAAGGACCTCATAGAAAACAAGTTGGCGAGCATGGTAGAGAGTCCCTGTGCCAGGCAGCTTTGGGCGATGAAGCCCGCCTTCAGCTCAGCCAGGCAGATGGCATCGTCACCCTCCCTCCAGTTCCAGCTGGGAATATTCAGCAGATGGGCCTAAAGCCATGTGGGGCAGACAGGAGAAACTCAGACTCAAACGTATCACATAGCCACTCAGCAGGAAAGCATCAGTAGCAGGAACCCCCTGATGTGGCAGTTCAGGTTGCCAGGCACATTAACCGGAACTGAAACACTAACATACATTAATACCTACAAGAGTTTCACCAGCCGCTAGAAAAACAGATTAATAAGGTCTTTACCCACCTTGTTGTGATACTGCAGCATCTGAGTTATTATCCGTATCTTTGGATGATAATTCTTGATGGATATGACCCTATGGGCAAACAACATTCTCAGACAGCTGCGTCATGTTTTTCACCAAACCTGCTGCCACCATTTGAGCTTTAGAGTCAGCTAACATCAAATGCTGAAAATCTGAATGAAGTACAAAGCCCAAAAACTTGTCCTGGCAAGTTTGCACATAAGCCATACTGCACTTCAGGGAACTTTTTGTTCCTCTAGGCTGTATCCCGGTCATGGCTGGCACATCAACACATCATTCACACCTATGGGCAATTTGGTAACTCAAGTTAGCCTCCACCTTTTTTTAGACTGGGGGGAGGGGGGATTACAAAAGCAGGGTCAGCCAGTCCCTGGTGCAACTGGAATGAAGGGCCTTGCTCAAGGGCCCAAAGGTGAAACCACTCTGCTGACCATGGGATTTGAACTGGCTACTTTCTGATCAGGGCCAGTGTCCTAACTCGCTGAGCCACACAGTGCTAGTATGGTATATCTGCCTTATTTCCTGTAGGTCTGGCTGCGTGAGACGGTTTGCCTCATTTTTACCACGAGACAGTCAGCCTTGTTTACTCTTCCCTGAGAGACAATCTGCCACGTTTACCCTACAATGTGAGACGGTTGGCTTTGTCTACTCTACACTGCGAGATGGTCTCCTGCGACTCTCTCTTCACCATTAGATGGTCTGTTGCGACCACACTATACTGTGAGATGGTCTGTTGCATCTACTCCGCACCGTGAGATGATCTGCCATGTCTCTCTACACCGTGACATAATCTGTCGTGTCTACTCTACATCATGAGATGGTCTGTCACGTCTACTATTCTTTCTGTGAGACAGCATCCTGCATCTAGAGGCTCTTTAAAAGTGCAGACGCACACTGTACCCAAAATCTAAAAAGCAGTGCATTTGAATCCAGTGACACACTGTGCTCTCTGGATGCCTTTCAGCCTTTAGTCATAACAGTTCATGCACTGAACCCCTCCACTTACTTCTATAAATAGCACAGTTTGTTTCAGGTAGAGAATCACCAATAAAGCTACCAACCGGCGCTTTGTTAAAAAAAAATCTGAATGACGACTATATAAAATGTCTTTAATAAAAAAAAAAACTCAAGACGGAGAAGGGTGAAGCCAGTGAGCTTTGACGGTTTACCTCATGATATTAGAGGCGTCTTCAGCATCAGGATCAGCACAGTATTTGTTAGCTAGGATGAGGCAGGCGTCGGCTGACTCAATCTGCTCAGAGACGACAAGTCGATTACTCCTCTAATACAGACACATTCGTAGTTTCCTTCCGGCTTTACAGGCCCCCTTGCCAGTCAACTGTCACATTACCACATCTAATTTGTTACTGGATGTTTTTTCCCCCCACGAATAAGAGACATTACCTTAACTCTGGCAAGATCATGTGGGTTGAGAACAGATCCTTGGTAAAATTCCACCTGAGTAAAATGGCGCTTAAATAAGGCTTCCAGCTCAAGATTAGGGGAAATACTGCAGAGAGAACATGCCTAGAGTTAGCAGAGCGAAAGCCGCAATGTGGGATAAAATTGAGTAAATGAGTACCTCAAATGTCTTATTAGTGAATCTGTACTTGAAAGCTACAACCAAGTACAATTATACTCACTTATGAAGAAAAACAATTTCTACATTGACATCATCCCTGTCCTTGTGTAGGAAGTCTTTCAGGAAGTTGGATACACTTTCCAGTGTAATGTGACCACAGACAACAATATGTCTGCAATGAGAAAAAGTGCAGCTTCAGAAGGAGAAAGGAGGCTACATTGCAAATGACAGGTTGTGTTATTGTACCAACAGGCGCAGAAACATCTGAAAGAATATTAATAAGACTCATACTTAATGGTTTAAAAGTCGACATAAAAAATTCAAATGGAAAAAGCATGTGGGACCAAGAAAGGGCTACAAAAATGTAGTCGAA
>JAABNY020000063.1:17692817-17712730 GCA_015164015.2 Brevimyrus niger | reverse complement strand
CTGCTGGAGTAGACCACCAGTGAAATGTTTAATTTTTAATAAAGAGAGATTTGGTCATAAAAATAACCTGTGAGTGGAATAATTGCAAAGGGCCATGAGTGCTTATGGTGACCTGTAACTGCTGGCACTCTCCCAGCCTCCCCTAGGATGTTCCTTACGGACCTGATGCTGCCTCATGACCTGCCGGCAAACCCTCCCCAAAGGAGAACGACCAGCACCAAAGGCTGCACGTTTTAAAAGGTTTCTCTCTGCAGACAGACTGTCCACCTATATATAAAATATGTCTGAGTGCTTACTTGGGAATCTCGGGTTGCAAACAGCTTTGACTAATGCTAGCAATAGCTAAGCAGTCTCTGTGCCGAACAATTAAATAACCTCGAAAAAGACAGCAGACCTTTGCACATAAAGAACATGTGAGACTATGTGCTGAAAGAGCAATACAAACAAATAAAACACAGAATGAAAGAACTGCAAAGTGTGTGTGTGAGTCCAAGAAGGAAACGCTTAGGGGGCAGTAATACCCTTGTGGCCATCTTAGGTACTGCATCACACCGACTACGAAACAGACGCCAACCAGATGGAGAGCGAGTGTATTGCAACAACAAGGGTAGAGTTACGAAGACTGTGCTTGAATAAAAGGGCAGCAACCTTTTATCCTGAGTGCTCATGACCTTTCTGTTACTGGCCAAAACGGCACTTCTAATTACGAATGAGTACAGAAATTTCTGGTACTGGGGGAACAACCATAGCGAACAAGCACAGGATGAAGAGCACAATGCACGGTGTCCGACAGCACAGACACAGAGCAGCCTTGCATGGTACTTACTTCCTGCCATTAACCGCGCTATAGGTACCCCCATATTTCTTGCGGTTTCCTATTAACTCTATGATTTCAGGGACGTAGCTGGCAAACATGGCCTGAGGAGAAGATAAAAGGAGATAGAGGACAATGCTAAAATTGTAGGACAAAAATGGGAGGACCCTCATTTTAAAAGAGGTGGGTTAAAAAGTGCTACGACATTTTTGGTTTGAGATTGAGGACAAAATAATTTTCATATTTCCATAAGGTTCAGACTGCAATTCGGAGGAAGAAAATCATTTAAAAAAAATCCCTGATCCCTAATGGCATGGCACGGTGTTCCTCTGATACTACTAATACCAGCAGCTTCACAATCCTCCTCCAGGGTTCCACTGGCAGACCAGCAGTTTCCCATTTCACACACTGGGAAGGAGACACTTTACCATATTTGTGCTTTAGATGACAGATCTACATCACAGTCACGTCACTCTTCTCAGTTTAATGGTGTGACAGCACCCAACTCAATAAAAAAGCTAAAGATAGGGTTAGAAGGTTAGAAGTAGCAGCAAGTTTTCAAATTGGTCAAACAGCTCCTGAATTACACTCAGAACTACTGTGACCTGCAGCATCCTGGTGCCAACTTCACAGTGAATTCCAACAGCAGGATTACGTCAGCGTTACTTAGTCTCATCCCAATCTCAGCTGATTTGGGTCTGTGATTCATCTCCCTTCAGTCTCAAAACGTATATGCATCTGTGCCATAATAACTTTGACAGTTTTGAGATTAGACTTTAGGTGTACAGTATATAAACCACTGCCACATCTGCAGTCAAGTTATCCTTAAGCCTTAACTCACAGCATTGTGACACAGCTCTAGGGTGGCTCCCTGCAAACACGCTGGTTATTAAGTTATCCGAATTGCACTGGAATGCCACTTTGTCATTTCAGAAAAAATCAGGCTGGGTGAGTCATATCAGTGAATCATACGAGTCATATACACAACCACAGTTGCTAGGATGTTAAACACGTGGGTCTAGGGGTGTGTTTGGCAAAGGGAAAAAATTAAAACATTTTTACCAAGCCACCGAGAATGAAGAAGACCATGAAAAGGCGTCCAAGGGTGGTTCTTGCATAGACGTCTCCATATCCCACGGTGGACATAGTGACCATCAGTAAGTACACACATTCCCAGTAAGAAAGTGACTGGGAGTTTTGGAAGTTTTCCCAAGGATCCCCTGAGTTTTCCACCTGAAATAAGTGACATAATTAATGACAAACAAAAAAAAAAACGTGAAAAACAGGCTCAGCCTGTACATATATGGCATTTAAAGTAGAGGCTAATAGCACCATCCACATCTTCATGTGACTACAGCTCATTACACCACGGCATTAGCAACACAATCATGACAGTCATGTTGTGTGGGAGAAGGTCTCTGACTTACCAGATGTATAAATCCAGCAGCTGTGAGCCATGTGCTTATGAAGATGGAGCACAAATTCACAAGCTTGATGGAATTGCTATTTAAAGACAACCGACAATCAAACCATAAAGAAACCCTTTAGCATTACTTGTTTAGAATAATGAAAGGCATTATTTAAAACAAACACTTGCTAGTGTTCAGCTAGCTAAAAATGATTTGATCATGTTACATCTCTGTGGTTACCTAGAAAGTATATTGAATTTTCTCTGGCATCAGGGAAAAAGATACTGAACTAGGGTGACCCATGCTCTGTTGGGTTTCATTCCTTTTGCTTAGCAGAAAATAGCACTCCACTGAATGTGTAATTCCCCAATCTTTCAAAGTTCTGTGTCGTGGGCAATTGAATCTGATGTAGGCAGCGTTATACATATTAATATCAGCGGCTGGGCCTTTGCGCTTTTCTCTGATTGGTGGTTGCTAGGCCTCCAAACCCTTACTGAATTTGTTCATAATCAGGGAATGAAGCTCCATATCACAGACTAATGTACTTGGGCTCTAATATCTGTAAGATAACACATCTTAAAGCTTTTCAGCAATGCAGCAAACAAACATCAGCACATCAAACATCAGGCTCAGTGATGTTACTTGTTTGGCATTACAGAGTTTCTCATCCACACTTAAACCTTCAATAGTCTTTCTGCATGCCAGTGTCAGTGTCTACATTTGGAAATGCAATGACCTGTCACTGCATCCTTTCTCATGTTTCTAGAACTGAACAAATATTATGTTGTAGGAAAAAGGGCTTTCAAGACAAAGAAGTTTTCAATATCCATCCACATCACTAATAAACAATATCCCATACATCAGCATTTTTATACATACAAGCAACAAGGTTAAACTACTTACTGATTGTGGCCCGACTTCATTATTAATCAGTAAGCCCAGCTCTTACTTACCATTTATAAGAGTGAGCATACTATACTGAATAGACCGATAGACTTTGCATTAGTCTCTTTAACAAATAAAAGCACAACCTAATCTTGTGTGAAAAGCTCATAAGAATTTCTGTTTGAAAACTGCTTTTATTTACATGACTGAAATGTTATTGAGCCGGTTACATTATTAAAATACTTACCTAGTTTTTAAAATATTCAAAAACTGTAAAATTTCTGAGAACTGTATCAGTCGTAAGGCTCTTAGAAACCTTAACCCTATATAAAAGAAACAGCAATTAACAACTGTGAGTCTAATCGAAATAGGAAAAAAACCTGTTCTTCAAAATAATAACATTATAAATTCTTGCCTTTTAAACGCTGAACGAGTATGTGTGTGACACATTAGCAGCTCTACAAAGAGTTTATCCATTTGGTACTCTAGAACCTTGTAAACTTTTTCGGAACGTCTCTGCACGCCCGACCTTTCAAAACATTCAGCAAACGCACCATATTCACAAAAAGGAGGACAATGATTGAGGATCTACACATCACTGTGACATCACTGCGGGGGGTGGGTGGGCACATTCCTGGCTTAAGCTTCAGGCAAGACACTGAAATAACAGGCCCTTCATCAGGAACCCCCCCCCCCTCCCCAGGGAGCGGCGCTTCCAAAACCCATCTGCTTCGTGCAGCTTCAATCCGCCTCAGGGTAAAATGGGGAATTGACAAGATGAGACAAGACGAGAGAGAGGGATTGCTAATGTAGAATGCCTTGCTGTGACAGAGAGGCCTGTGTGAGGCCAGGTACTGCGGGCCTACCTCATACCTTCAGACATTGAAATCAATATTGCATTAAAATAAGAATAACATTGCATTATAAAAGAATACAAAAAACATATTTAAATATTCCAAAATTCAAATAAACACTTTAAGACCGTGTCAGATGAAATGAGACAAGGATTTAATGATTTATTAAGCACTGGTGACAGTGATGACGATGATGATGGTATCTACTGCTGGTGTGCTTCAGAAAGGCACATATCAAGCAACATTAAAATCAATCCACCTGATGGCTGTAACCTGGCAGGTACTTTAAGCCTGAATCTAACCTCGGACCCGGATCACCACACCCCTAAAGTCCAACCGTGAAATTCTGTTCATTTTGTTCTTGAGGGATGCAGCTACTGGGTCTTGTAGATAAATGCTTTACGTAAAGAGGAACTACCGCTTCCGACATTTCACTCTATCACATCTCTACATTTGTAACAAGTGTGAAATGCAATATTTGCTTAATGGAGAATGGCCCTTAGGTGGCAATGCTGAGCTTCTTACGCATAGGAATAATCGCGGTTGTTATTATTACAACCAGTAAAGTGTCATTAAAAATGGATTGGAATGTCTAAGAGAAAGCCAGACCATGACTTTTAAAAGCACAATATAAATGACAACAGGAAGAGGACACTTACCAAGCCAGCTTCTGTTAAGATAGACAGACACAAACACCGGCGGCACTGTGAAGAAATCCACTACAGAGTTTACCTCAAGCCAAAACCACAATTTGTCATTAGCTGCAATGAACTGTTGGAAAAACAAACACATTCATATATGAAATCAAGTAAAACCATTATAGAAATAATATTATATAATTACAGATATGCTGGTAGGCTGACTGCCAGAGCGTCTCAGTATTTGTATAAAACAGCAGAACAAGGAAAAGTGTGACCAGCCACAAGAGCTGCACAGACAGACAAACACCTTCCTGTGATACTGTTGGCATGGGGAAGCAGGGACTCTTCCCATAACTATTACTATCCAGCACCACACTGTGAATAGTGGGTTGAAGGTCTGCACACAGGACTTTTTAAAATAAAACATATTTGGGAACATGCGGGGTATGAGAGCAGTCAGCAAGTTTACTGGTCAAAGTCTTTCATTAGGCTTTCATCTTTTCACAGGTGCCAGCGTGGATGTTGTCAATGTGCTAGTCTGATCAATCCATTTACTATAACCCAGCTGTATCAGACTAACCCAATTAAACGGGTTACTTTGTTTACCCAGAAACGGACTTCGGTTTGCGCTTTCCGTGTACTTACACGCAGGCCAAAGTACAGCAAGAAGAAGACGTTGAAAGCCATGTCAATCTGGAGGGTGAAATCCTTGTAGAAATTCTGACAGGACTCTATAGGGCTATGGATGGAAAATACCTGTTTATTGCTACATGTAATAATTTTTTTTACACATGACAGTTACATCACTACAAATCTGAGGGACTGTTGCAAGTCTTAAACATGCAATGTGGATGAAAAGTAAACCTGCAGCATTAATTAAATATAGGAGAAACGTACTTCAAATACAAACATTACGTGTGATCATTAAATGTTCAGATCTGGGCTTTCCAGCAAGCCATGAAGATAACTATCATAAATCAAGCCCAGCCACTTAAAATAAGCAACAGGCTCAGGAGACAATGACAGATCATATAGGTAGCATTCAGGCTTTGTGGCCCGTATGTTTTTCGAAATCAGATTTTTCAAACAAAAAAGGCGGGTTGGTTTGCGCAGGTTCAGTCTGAAGACTGACTCTGAGATGAGACTGGAGAGAGACTCCTTCACTCTCCTCCTTATATAAAAAAAAACCTCTGAACTGTCACTTGGCTGCAATGGCATGTTGTCCAGAAGCACAATCATCTTCCAAGGCCAGTTTTAGCTCAAGTCTCAGGCCACAATGACAGAACAGACATTGTTTGGCCGTCGGCAGAGGGAGGATGAACTGCCGCTGGTGTCTTTAATGGAGGACATGCCTCGAGAGGACACCCGGAGGCGGCATAATCTGTGACAAAGGCCCTGGGAGAAAGAGGGCCGCAGGGCCTATTTCAGAAAAACTGTTTTTTTTTTTCCCAATTAACCTCCCTTTGCCTGCTGCAAATCTTGCTCTCCACATGCATGACGCATGTCTGTCCCTGCAGATTCACTCAGCGTGGGAAATGTCAGCATGCACTTGCGTATCAGAGAGAAATAACCAGGCATAGAATAAAAAAAAAAGATCCTGTAAAACGGGGCAGACGTACTGCATCCTCATCGAGTCGATGCAAAGCAGAGCAGGAATGCAGTTGAAATGACAAACATCTTAACTTTATCATATTACACCCTCACATTTATGGGAAGTCTTCCCATTCATGGATTACAGAGGGATTTTGCAATGATTAATTAACTTTCAAAACCCTACCCCCAATTAATGGTTGCGGAAAATATCACCGATGTTTGCCATTTCAAATGTGACATTTAAAAAGTTTGAAGCTCCATAGCATCGCAGAAAATAATAATATATTTTAAAAAAAAAAACCAAGAAGAAGAATGCGAGCGGGCCTTCAGTTCAGGAGCGCTACATCCCCACGTGCCAGTTTACACTCTGCTCCCTCCCTGTCACCAGACTGTCACACGATAGAGAAATACTTACTCTGAAGAATCTATAAAGTATATTCCAAGTGCTCCAATGCTGAGTGCAAAAACTAAAACAACCTGAAAGAGGAAAAATAGCAGGATTTTTCAGTCATTCCTTTCTGACATATTTTCTCCAGGAAAATAGACACAAATTAAATGTCATTAGTCACAAGTTTTCTACTGAACTCAATGCCTCCGACATGGTCGTCGAGGAGCCAAAGGCTCACCCTCTCACTGCTTCAGGGGTCCTTACTGCTTGCTCTGTGATGGTTCTCTAAGGGGGGGGCTCCCTTCTTTTTCTCCCACCACTGATATTTACTGTATGCTAAAGGCCTCTGGCCTTCAATCATCATACAAAAGGAGTTCACACAAAAATTTATTTTTAAGTGGGAATAAAATAAGAAATTAATAATTAGCTTCTCGTTATTAACAAGAAAGAACATGACTCTTCTAAATCATGCCTAATTAACGACAAAGAGAAAGTCAAAGTGGACTTGGCGCAAAAGCTTCAAGGAAAAACATCACTAATGGTCACCATAGACAGCAGTACATGCTCCTCATGTAAAACGCAAGCAGGCGGGGTGCAGATACACTGTGAACATGTAACAGGACATAAGCCCTAAAAGCACGCTTTAGCATGTACTGCCAGGGCTTCAGTACAAACCACTGCTGATTCGTCTCCCCTCATCCTGTCCTTGGCAGGCGTGACCCCAATGGTGAAACATTCCTACACTGATGCGAGCGGAATTTCCAAGGCTGGAGAAGCTGCGCTCTGCAGACCGGAAGCAGCATCGTGTGACCACCATGACACCGGCATGCAGTTCATGCGGGACCACAAACCCCAACCCCAAACACTACCGAAGTTTATGCAAGTTCCAAATAAGCCAAATTACTGGCATTTCCTACATATGATGATGATGATGAAGATGATGATAAAGCTGCTGGTGGCGATGAAGATGATAATGCCACAACTGGGCTTGTGAATTCTAAGACTGATTGAGTTTGTGACATAGTGAAGCGAAATTGTGTGCCGCTATGACTTGTAAAATGACAGCAGAAACATTTAGCATGATTTAGCATGCCTGAGATCACGCGTTAACATATCATTGCTGTGAGGCGTTTTAACACTTCGGAGACAGAGCAGCCTGTACCGCTGCACAGCACTCAGCTTCCTTCAGATGTCGCTTCAGATCACAAATCCCCATTGACGTGGTGACGCTCCACCTACGGTCCAGGATGCGGCTCGGGGGAAGTTTGGCAGCTCTGAATCGCTCCGAGTGAATCCGTGTGGGCTGAGACCAACTGGCATCACACATGAGGCATCATCAGTGCGCCGCTTTCACTCATCTGAGATCCCACTCAAATCACTGACACCAAAGCACGGATGGAAAATGGTCTCCCCGCGTTGCCATGAAGTTCACAGCGGCGCCCCTGCGGCCAGCGCGCTGGAGGAAAAGATGCCGTCGTACTGCTCCAGATGTCAGTGTGTTCGTAAACAGAAGTGCGCGTACTGTACTAGGCACACAGGTATATGGATATGCGGGCACTGGCAGAGCATTAACAGGGCGCCTCCGTGCGGAAATGAAAAGCCTCACGCGTTTTCTTTCCCTCCTCCAATTTCAAAGCCGCGCGATTCTGTGAAAGCTGAGACCTCAGAGGGTTTAGGCCTAAGAGCCTTTGATGCAGGCCACACGTGGCAAAGGCACAGGCCCAGCGTGACAGGCAAGTCGCCCTGCAGACCCCCGCAGGACTCGTGCCGGGGGTGAAACGGGCCCTGCTCCTGCAGGCATGCGGCAACCTCACCCAATGCACACAGAGCTCACAGTCCCCTAAGTCAGGCCCATTCCACTCATTACACAGTAAACTGGGGGTGTTAAACATCACTAGGCTGAAGGAACAGAATATCTAGGATATCTTGCACGACTGTATTATTATTATTATTATTATTATTGTTATTATTATTATTATTGTCATTGTAATCATCACTGTTCTTATTTATCGGCTAATCTCTGAAGTTAAGACCATCTTAGGACCATTAATGATATTGTGATTTGTGGGTGTGTGTGAGTCTGTGTCAGATTTCCCCCAAATGTCCCCAGGAGGACGATAAACCCTAAAAAGTAGGCCTTGTGAGAACATCCTTACAAGGTTAAAGCAAAGAAACTGAATGCGCAGTGTGGGTGTAGGAAGTGTCGCCCATCTCAGGACAGTGAGTCATGTGACCATTCCAGTCTGCCCTAATTTGCCTCTCCCGGTCCTTATCACGATTGCCTGTTCGTATGAGTGCCACTTGTCTCTACCAATTGAATCTCCCGAACATCTCTGGAGTCCACCCTGTCCCTGCTCATGTTCCCTCTGAAACAGGCGCTCTAACACAATAAAGCTCAGGTCCTTGTTTTATAAGGCTACATTGCCATAGCTGTTTAAATGACCAAAAAAAAAAAACATTTGGCTCTATACCAAAATGACAATTCAACAGCTTGAAGACTGGCTTCAAGTTGTATGCATATTAAATTATTCATAAATAAATATAGAAATAATATCTTGTAAGACTCCCTTCTGCTACAACACCAACAAATCAGATGTGAACTGAATTTTCCATGTAGCTTGAGATCTGTTCAAGACGTGAAAATTTATAGAAGAAATGGGGCCTTTGAAGCTGCAGACGCAGGTCTGTTTTGCGTCTCGTGCTGTGAGGGTATCTTCTGACATACACCATACTCTGCAGGAGAACCTGCAAGCCGCACAAATCGCTGCCTTGTGCTGAAGTCATGTGAGGCTTTCACCCAAAGCTCCTCATTTAAAACCCGCATTCATGCTCCAGGCCATTAGAAAAGCTTCCGGCATTACATTACATATAAACATGTCAGTCAGTAAATAAAGCTGATACATGAAAAATGATCATGCAGGTCATTAAATCATATCTTTCACAGAGATCGCCTTCTTAACATTTCATTTAGAAAGTAATAGTAGCCCGATAAGTAATACAGCAGAACCCAAGTGAACGACACATCAACAAAGTTACTGTACAAACACAAAAAAAGCAGCTGAGGAGAGGCTTCGAAGCTCTGGATAATGGTTATATTAGCAGTCGATGAGGGGGCATGGGGGGTGTGGGAGCAGGACTTTTCATATACGACATAAAAGAGCATTGCTCTGTTGGGGGGCACAGTCCCTTACCCTGATTCGGCAAGTTTATAATGATCCTTTAAGGAAACGAAAGCACTCATGCCTTAAGTGTAAGTGCATCTCTTGACATGCGTATAATACCAAGATACAACTTGAAATACAATAGCTGTAACGTGTCCTGTTTCACACACGGCAGATCACATTTTAATGTGTAGCCATATCTGGTAGAGGGAAAGGGGCCAACTGGCTGGCTGACTGACTGACTGATTGACTGAGTGAGTGAATGAATGAATGAATGAATGAATGAATGAATGAATGCCTGGAGGGGGAGGCGACTCTGCAGCACACTGGAGGCCTTCACTGGAGGCCTTCTCTGGAGGCCTTCACTGGAGGCCTTCATTGGAGGCCTTCTCTGGGAGCCATTCACTCACCATTGTATCTGAAACTACTAGTCTGAGTGCTGCTGTGACCCTTTAACCATTGTCAGGACCATGCCTATCTATTCTATTTAATTAACACTTAGTGCATTTCTAAAGCACAAAACATGTAGACTAAGAGACATTTCAATGTGACCATATCGCAGTGTGGCCTGAAGCACTGCTTCACATGCAGCGGGACTGAACCTACCAGCACTCTGCCTGTCAATGTCTGCGCAGATATCATGACTCCAGCCCAGTCCTTCACGGAGGTCATCCACCCCACTTCACTGGCGGCGGGATCCTCTTTCTCCTCTGGGGCCTTGGCGTCTATCGAGTCACTGACAGGGTTGTTAACCTTCTGTACTTCCTGCAACACAGAAACAAACTGACATCATAGCAACCCTGTATAATACATGTATGTGAGCTGGAACTTTTGAATTTCTCTTCATTGTAGCAGTAACAGCATCTTTAAGCAGCTGAGTGTGGGCTGATTCCAGGCAGAAGCATGACTCACAGGGAGGAGAAACAGCCTGGAAACTGGACTGCCAGCTACCGCACACTCACCCCTACAGCAGCTCTGTCTCCATTTGTTGCAAGCCTAATTATTTGATCGTATGATGCTAAAGGAACAGGCAGCTGCCTAAAGGTGTCCTCGTGTGGTTACTCAGTGAAGTCACATGATCCAAGCATCCATAAATGGTGATGGCGATTGGAGCAAGTGGGCACTTCAATTCAAGTCAATTTAGTTCAATTCAATTCAATTCAATTCAATTCAATTACATTCAATTCAGTTCAATTTTTTTGTCATGCCAAGGCATTTGACATGGGAGTGTGACAAAACATTACAACATTATGTACACAGAAGGAGTTACACCTGAATACTGCATTTATACAATCAATTGTTTGTCATTTTTAGCCAATGCGACAAACATGTAAGCGAATTCTGTAAACAGCCTTAATCGCATATTATTAAAAGTTTCTGCTCCACACAAAGCACTATGAAGCTGAAGGGAGTATGTTTCTGTGCAGCACAGGAAAAGTAATGGATACTTGCCCTGTCCCTACAAAAAGCACACAACCATGATACAGCTGAAACACCACAGCGTGGAACAGCAAGATTCTTGAGGTGGGCCTACAGGGATTAGAGGCTATAATTTGTATTAACAGAACTGAAAAATGCCGTGGTTGTGTGACCCTCTTTGAGACACAGGGGAGAAGAGCAAGGGGCTGTGGTTCAGGTTACATACCTCTCATTGCATGAGCTACAGAGCTGCATATAAGGCCCACATTGGCCGCGCAGGGTAGTCGGATCTGAGCCAAGGACAGACTTTAGTCCTTAGTCTTTAGGACAGTCTAAGTCAAGAAGCTTTCCCAATGGCACACAGCCGACATGGAGTGCTGTATGGCCACTCTGAAGTGACGCCCTTTCTTATGGGGGCCAGCCATGGACAGACCTTCTACGATTCAGTCAAACAAGGAAAGATTGACTGCACCTAGGGCTGGGCAATTAATCTAATTTCAATAACAATCACGATTTTGGTTTCCAACAGTTATTACAACAAAATAATCAAGGCTAAAGAATTCTTGTGCTGCATTTTATGCTCCCGTTGTCTTGTGCTATATATCCATTGCACCCCTTTTTATTTGTTTCTCGACTGAATTCAAGTTTTGTTAAAGCTTTATTAAATGCATCATATTTCCTGCTTGATCTACGGGTCCAGCAGTAGTAGCACCCCAAGGGTTTTTCCAGGTTAAGCTCTTTACTTGTACTTCAAGGAAAGACCACGTTAAACGAACACGATTGGCCACTAAATAGAATCGTTTAAGCACATTAAAACTCAAAACAATGTTTCACAGTTCATCAGCGGTCATGTACAGAACAGTTTGGGTAACCATTAGAAATCTTCAATCGTAGAATGCTGATAAAAATGTGGTTAGTCCCTCAAAGGCCCAGTAACTCCAGCAAAACACACAGTGCCCTTTACACTCACTATGTTCCAGAAAGGGGTCCCAAATCTACTTCACAGCTGTACTACTCACTGATGAGTGCAGAGAGCATCTGTGCAAATGAGGAGCATCGTAATATGATCTGCTCACAAAAGACTTGAAAAGGTGCGAGTCCCAGGCAAGTGAGGGAGTAGGTGGGCATAGAGTGCATGTGAAGCAGACAGGTAACAATTCAACATAAAATCCTTACAAAGGGATTTCATTCCGGGCTAAATACATATACATCTACCTGTGTATTTATTACATTATCTCTTACTGTCAAGTTTGATATTTTGAAATTTGCAATACTTAGAGAGCAGGGGACATTCTAAAATTAGGTTAAATTGACTATGCACATGTGCGACAAAAGCATAAGTATTCAAACAAGTAGCGGAGTGAGTACTCATCGTGGGCCTGTCAGTTTCATCAACATAGCTGGATGGCTTTATATATCAAGGAATAAATACACACACATATACTATGTACAAGGATTGACATAATTGGTAGACAAGGATGTATTTACTGCAAAAAGCATTGTGCATTGCAATTTCTTGTCACAACAGCACAAATGTGTACTTCTTTTATGTGCAATGGTGCTGTTGTGACAAGAAATTACCATGCAGGTAATGGCAGACCATTTAACTTTCATACCACAAATGAAGTACACATTTATTTACATACAAATTCTGTCAAAAACTATGAAACTTTTTTTCATGATGAGACAGCAAAGTAGTGTCTTGAGGATGTATCTAGGAAACAGATAAGTACAGGGTCTGTTTTCACTGAGCAGTATGGAAGATGAAACCCTCTCCATTGGAAAGAAAGCTATGGGGATACAGAGTAATGACATAGCATTGACCCCAAAGGCACAGGCTAAATAGCTCTAAAAAAATACCGTAGTGCATCTGAACCCTCTCCAATATGTGACAGGTGTGTTGTGGCATTTGAAACATTAAGGTCTTTACAATCATTTTGGTAGAAACGTCCTCCAATTGGGCAACAACATGTAGTGGTGTCAAGTTCTCCCCTTGTGATATTGGTGCAACAGCAGAGGCACTAGTGCAACACATAGTCCTGCAGCCTGATAACTTCATTGCTTTCTCTATCTCTGCCTATGACAACCAATCATCACTAAGCACTAAAAAAATGCAACATCTTCTTGGCTCAGATTTTTATCCATCATTTCTAGCATCACTGGCGTCACCGTCCAATCACAGCGTCTCACTCAAGTCGCACACAGAACGTTTCACGAAGTGCAGAAACTCAGCATCTGTCTGGAGTCACGCACAACTAGTTTCAAACCTTGGGCTGAATACAATGAGGACAGTGTCAAAAACTAAGGGGAATTCAGTACATGTGACATATCGCTTAACAACACAAGCCCCTTGTCGTGTGTCGTATATTTACAGTATGAGCGCATACGTGGGTGTCATTCGGGAGGAAGACAAAACAGTCAGCCAAACAGCAAGTGGCAAAATAAGTACAGAAATTCATATTCAACAGTTTCTTTCCTTAGCAATCCGATGGCTTGGTAACCACGTGCCATATCGAGTCTAAACCATAATTTAGCTGCTAAATCATCACTTCCTAAAACCTCATGGGAGCTGATAGTTCAGGTTCTAGGTTCATTAAAGTTCTCGGTCTACCTTTTGTTTCGATAAATGCCATTTGCAATACGTTTCAGAAGAGGCCCACTTGAATCGTGGTCACGTGAAGCATTAAGCAATACTGCAATTCATAGATTATGGGATCCAAGCATATGGGATGAGCTCATCACAGGGAAAAAAAACGGCAATGGTGCAGGAGGCTCATTTTTAATTGCTCTCATCAAGAACCTCATGCCTGAGATCTAGCTGTCTCATTAGCTTCTTGCTTTGTTGGAAGGTGATATAGAGCTCCTGCTCCAATGCTGCTTACACTTGTACCTGGGCATTCATTGCAAGCTCGGCCTGGCTGCACTTAATGCCTACTTGACTCCTTGACAGCCATTTGTTTGCAATTTGTTATTTGCCTCACTTGCACGTCGCTTAGGAGAAAAGCGTCTGCTACATAAAGTAAATGTAAATGTAATCAGCAAGCTGTAAGAGGAAGTTGACTGCTGTAGCCCCCCCAACCCATTCCTGTATTTACACGTGGATGACAGCCTACACCACATGACATTAACCCCACAGCGCATAGCTGGTTAGCAAGAACCACGATATAAAGGCACATTCACATCCAGACCAATACTGCATCAACGCAACTCAAACACTGACGACGACTACAGCGACAGACACATGACTGACCACAGCCATCACATCATAATACTGCTCCTTCAGTGTACCACCTGGAGCAAATGGAGATATCCCACAGAGCAGCTGTCACCATTGCTCACAGCCTAATGAATGCAGAACCAAATGCTTCATGTATTCCTTTTCGGGAGGAGTGATATGGAAATGGCTACAGAAAGGGCTGCACTCAAATAGCTCAAAGGCAAAAAGCAAAGTCACTGATATCTTACTATAATCACACAGAAACTGAAAAGGGGGAGTGATCTGGCTCACAGCTATTGTAGCGTAGGTACAGCACCATTACAGCCGAACAGCAATTTGTGAGCTTTCCATGGTGCTGAAGAGCTCAGGAAATTTGATGTCTAGGATTTATCCACTTGACAGCAGATGATGTAACACAAGACTGAGTTGTTGAAAAATTAATTTCGCACCATCTAAATGGCCCAATGAGAAAGCATGCTTACAAATAGCAAGCATAAAAGTATAAAGGCGAATTTGTATAATTTACTATCCACAGGATCTCCAACCACGAATTATAGACACACACATTCTGATGCAAGTCTATATAAGAGAAGACCAGTTTGAACAGACAGTAAATTTCTCCTGCTTATTCTGGAAAAAAGAGAAATGTATTCACATTTTAAGCACCTCAGGGGAAAAAATATCACTGACCAAATGTTTTCAGTATGTATTCATTTTTTTCCCAGTGATCATGCTATTGTTTCAATGGGAAAGCAAAGTAGCCTTTGACCTTTTTCCTAAGCCAAGCTCAGCCCCACACAGAAGTCAGTTCAGGATACTTCAGGTCATGGTTACCTGGCCGGCAGATACACAACACCCTTCCCCCACCCGGAGGCCGACCAACAGCAGGCATCAGCAAGGAGCATCCCATTACAAACACAATGCCAACAAGGCAATCTCACTAGGCTGATGGATTGGGTTTCAGACACTTAATTCTGACAAGCATGTTCCCATTATTTCAAAGCATCAGAGCCACCCACACACTTGTTAAGGTCTGAAGGCTCTATGATCTGAGACTAAAACTTCCATCACACATCCTGTATGGCAGACCAACCACCACAGCCGATTATTAATTCTGGCAAATGACAGCATGAAATAGCTCTTGCATAGGTTTTCCTGGCATTTTCTACATCAGTATTCTTTAAGTGCGTTGAGTGTGCCAAATGGAGATGATGGCAGCTACAAACGGCAAGAAGCCCTGGGTTTCAGGCATGGCAGGACATTCCCACAGGTATATTGAAAGGTAATGAAGAGCAGAGACTGCAAACACCTCCTTGACTATTCGTTTTACATAATCAGACTCTGTTGTGTAGAAATTAATTACACCATTTTGTCAATATCACAATTTTAATAATGTCAATATAATTTCTCTAGAAAATATGCAGTCTCCCTGGCTAGCTGGTGCACTGCCAGAACTTGGCACTTACAGGATGACTGTTTCACAGACTCATTCCAGTTGTATCTATTATTATTAATGTTACTTTGCTGATTTTGTTAGCCAAAGTGAAGTACAATTTTTGCATTCAGAGTGAAGCTCCCATCTCGGCCTTTGTGCTCATGTTGAATTCATGTCGTTAAAGACACAAAAACGTTCAAGTAATTTCAGCCCAATTCATGTCTATGTCCCAAGGGGCATCATTTCACCAGGAAATTGAACATTTTTTGGGCCAAGGTAATAGTCACCAAGGCCAGTTCACCAAGATACTTGCCAAGTACATGGATCTACCAGTTGGCTGCCTTTACATGTTTGTCACTCTCCCGTGCCGTGCAGGTCACCGTACATGCATGATCACCCCCCTGTGTACATGACGGTCTTTTAAATGATCTTCCCCTCCCCCCACGTTATTTATTAGACCTTTACAGTATTGTATAGTACAGTACCAAGCACTGCAGGTATTGCATATATATAATTCTTCGACATGTCTTTCAAGTACAGGCTGACAACAGAAATACTTCTGTGAGTTTTCTGGCGCATCAGTGTGCTTCAAGGCATCTTCCTGGTGTAAAGGTTGCGTCATCTTATCGTTCAGAAAACATGAAGTTAAATTCACAGCATTCTCAGATACGTGGATCCAAACCCACCAAGCGGGAGCCATATAAACTACATCGTGCTGCGGGGTTATACTACACTGTAAATGATGATTATTGATTACAAAAAAGGCATTATTTCAACGCGCGGCAGGTACCGTACCTTGTTTTTAATGTTGCAATGGCAACACACCGTCCACAGATAATTGAGGGTCCTCCACAGAAGAATGATGAAGAGACCACCGAAAAAAGTCACCATAGATGAGGCGAGAAATGCCCACCACATGCGTTGGCCATTGTTGTCACAGGGCACGTCTGGTGAAAACGGGATGATCACGTCCATCTTGGATATGAATATAGCGGACGAGTCCGGATTTATGTTATTAATATTCTTGCTCATAATGCTGCCGATTCTCCCAGCAGTACCGTCACTCACTACAGCTAGCATCCAGGGGCTTGCCGCCGCTCCCAGCCTGGAGTATCAGCCATATTGCTCAAAATATCCTATTTTCCACCAAAAACGGCGACTCCTACACACATCGATCCCCTGAAAACAAATGACTCGCAGGCCGGTTCAACGTGTATGAGTGACATTGAAAATATTTCTAAATTCACCTTAATAACAGTTATGCATTTTCCCCAGTGGATTTTCAAAGGTTTGGGTGTGATTGTCAGAAATTGATTATGCAGCCTTCATCCGTACCATGGTCTTCTGGATGCGTCGATTCAGTAACCAGGGGAGATGATCAGAGCGTTTGTCCGTGTGCGACCAGCTTTTCTCTGCCAAGCGGTCTTGTCAACAACGATTCCGTCAATAAAATCGTAAAATGTAAACACTTTCGTCCTGAACCGGTTTAAAGTGTTATTCTGCCGTTAAATCCGAAGGGATGGACGCCTGATGCCGCCGTTTAGGGTCGGAACAGCAGCTCAGCAGCGATGTTAGTTAGGCTCCGTGTGTAGGTATGAAGGCGGGACTCGAGTGTCAGCCGTCGTATTCAAGCCTCAATTTTGTACCGCATCTCATATTGACCCTCTACATATAACCTACTCACCATCATACGTTTATTTCAAACGTATGTCAGTATTAGATGATGTTAAAAAATTCAAAAGACGTATACTTCCACACCTGCTACGGATGACGTCTCCTTAGCTGCAAGCAAACCTACAGTATATCATAAATCAGCAATGGCCGTCTACTATTTCATGATCCATTTCAAAATAAAAAAACAACCACTTAAATCCTCTTTTATCCGCCCTCTGCTCCATTTCTGTCTTTCATGCTCAAAAAAGGGTTCTTTTATAGGTGTATAAATGTGTGGCAGTTTTTTTTTGTATTAATCTTCTCACATTTTTCCCCTGGAGTTGTGCTCGACTACCGTCTTGAAGTGGGTCAGGGCATAATTCAATCCAGTTGCAGTTCTCTTCTTTTTGATTACCATGCCGTCTTTACGTACTAAATCGCCTATTATAGCAATGAATTGATATCATGCCATTGAAATTGCTTTAAGCTTAATAAGTGTTTATTGTTTTAACTTTAAAAATGGGTACGGATGGTAATAAATTTGTTATACTGTTCCATCAACGCTTTTTGGCAGGCTCCCCATACCAGTAAACATCTTTTCATCCGTAGAGTATACAGCCCTTTTCAGAGCCAAAATAGCCAAAATACAAGGTCAAATAATAGATGCTGATAACCACTGGCAAAAGGTAAGTAGCATTTATTATTATTCTTTTATTAATTTTAGAGCCCAAAACCTCAATTGGCCTAATTTAACATGGGGACAGTCTATCAAATTATTTAACTAAAACAAAGACTGGACAAGGTAAAACTTGCTGAATAGAAATCTAACACTATAATCGCGCTATTTTAATGAATTACACAATAATCATGGTTATCACGAATTATTCATGTGTTTCTCCGTAAACGTTACAGGAACGTTTATTCTTATAATTTATCGTAATCTATAAGTAAAAGAAAACAGCATCAAAAAACACATGACCTCTTTCAGTTTATTTTCCCAATACATTCTGCATACTTTCGTTAATATGCATACAGCACAATGGTCAGAACTTCAAAAGCAAGTCTTCAAAACAGCTGTATTCTGCGGTTTCCGTATGAGCTTCCCCGTACCTAAAGCACTCGGTGCTTTGTTGCATGTGTGCGTTTCCACATTTTGTCACAATTAAATTACAAAAACCACCTTCACACTGTATAGCTTGTTACTTCAAAGCGTCAATACACAGTGGAAGAGAGAAAATTGTGATACAACTACCAGTGGGATACTGTGCACAAACTCGGTGAAAAGCAAGCTTGTACTGTAATGCCCACATTAATTCAGATCACAATATACTGCACAAAAATGCGTTCCCTATGATTAACGTAAAGACAATGCTAATAAAAACAATAATACGGAGCGAAAAGCAACAAGTTTCCATGAGTCAGGTTTACCTGCGAAAGCCCTCGTTGGACCGTCAGCGCACTACATTTAACTGAGTCACCCACATCTATGGAACCACCAAGTCTAAACACTTGAAACCGTTATGACTAGTCCGCATACACGCCGTTCTGGGATCCATGAAATTTGTACCTGCCTTACACACGTGCGTTCGCGAAAAAAACCGAAGGCACGAATCATATTTTAGCTGGGAGGTGCTGCCTCTCCGCCCGTCGGCTACGCCACTGAACTTTACGCTTTATGCCAATCAGGTGGTCTGTTTATATGGTTTCAGATTGAAGGTCTGCCGCCGCCTTGCGGCTGCATTAGATGACAAAAACTACAGGACACCTTCAGCATCAACGTTAAAAGGTGCACATCCTGTAAGTGCCCGTTTTCCCCTAGCCTCCCTGGACACCTGCAATGCCATCAGTGCCTCTGCAAGCTCCTGCCATCTGTGAGATCAGTCTCAGTAAAGGCTGCAATATTACAATATTTAACATTACAATCTTTGTAATGTTTGTACACTGGGTACTTTTTTAATTTGTTTTGCACCACATTTACTTGTTTGCACCATGGATGCTCTCTTCATATCTTGTCTGTTTGGCACTATGTGTGTTCACCTAGGCACTACATTCTTGCTGCTGTGTGTACCAGAATTTCCCCCTGGGATCTATAAAGTCCCCTTTAATCTTACTTGCAGAAGAGTGGGAGGAAAGACTGAGGCACTAAACCCTGTCTGGGATGAAGCGATTGTTCACTATACTTTTCATCATGATGGTTTCCAGTGGCTTGTCAGGACAAACCTGGAGTACATCTAGTCTGCTGGAGATGGGGAAAAACCTGCTTAGCTGTGTGTCATCTCTGAGCTAAATGGTGTGGTACATACTGCCTTAAATTACACTCAACAAAAATATGAACGCAACACCTTTGTTTCTACTCCAATTTTTCACGAGATGGACTTAAAGATCTAAAATTCATTCCAGATACACAATATTACCATTTCTCTCAAACATTGTTCACAAATCAG
>JAABNY020000063.1:17642232-17644742 GCA_015164015.2 Brevimyrus niger | reverse complement strand
GGGGGCAGGGGGAGGGGGGGGGGCACTTAAATACACTGCAGCATCGAGTAGGATCCATCTTTCCGCCCTGCGTCTCCTCCTCAGCTGGTCTCCTGCTCTGGCTCCTCTCCTGCCGCTCTCCCTGCCTTGATCGGACGGGCTGCGCCTGCGGCACTCACACCGGACGGCACGCAGACGCAGACGCATACGCATACAACCGCACTCAGCACTGCGGGGACACAGGCCGGGCCGGGATGGACGTTCTGAAGAAGGGTTTCTCCATGGCTAAGGAGGGGGTGGTCGCTGCCGCAGAGAAGACCAAGGCCGGGGTCGAGGAGGCGGCTGCCAAGACCAAGGAGGGTGTCATGTATGTGGGTGAGTAGGGGGGTGGGGGCTGCCAGCTAGCCACTAACTGCTGCAGATGCTCCCAGCCCGCAGGTATATCACCATGTGCCAGCTGAAGGTTACTTGGATCATAGGGCCCAGGGACACAGGGAGACAGGCTGAGGGTGACGGTGTGACGTGGGGCAAGCAGAGGGTATTGCGTTACCTCGGTTGGGTAAATTCAGACGGCTCTAAGGGCGGCCCCAAAGTGCCAAGTGGGACGTTTCTGTCTTAGCAAATGTAGAATTTCTGTTGCGTTTGCCTCAGTGGACCCAGTGGGAATGTAACTGGGCAACACTAAGAATGCAGACCACAACATAGCCAAATGCATGGGGGGGGGCTCTCATTTCCTCCCAAGCTGCCCTTGGCTCCAGGGTCACAGGCCTTCTACCTGGCTGCATTACCCATAATGCCTTGGTGCTACAACAGAGGGACTCATCACAACATCAGTACACTAAGATTCTGCTGCATCACTGTGTGCCGTGGCAAGGCCTTTTTCATTGGCCCACAATAGGGACATGCCGGTCACGTCACTAGAAATCGACAAGATAACACTTCTTCAGAACACGCTAATTAATCCCAGGACTACTGACTTCCCACCCAGGAGGCCGTGAGGTGTGGCTGACGGGAAGGAGGGAGGCCCAGTCAAAACACCACGCCTCATCTCTCCTTCCCATATTGAAACCATACCTCAGTCAGACAGGCACTCAGACAAATTTGTACTAATCCAGCCTGCTGCCTCTCCCAGAACCTTCCAGAAATGGGCTCTATCGTCATTGTGCTCTCCATCCTTCTCACCCCACCCCATGGCAGATCAATGGATCAATGCGATGTTCTACTCAGCCCCCAGCGGGACTGCCGCGATGGTGTACTTTCAACAAAGGTCAAACCATCTACTCTCATTTCTGCTCCATCCAGTGGGTTTCTGTAGAGCGAGTGGTACGGGCATACAATGGATATGTGCTTGTTTTGGGCAACATATTTCTGTTCTGAGCCAATTTTAGGTGATATAAACCAGTACAGACCCATTTAGTATAGTACAGTACATCATAAGGACAGCTGTGACATAGACAGAGACAAGGAGGGCTGCTTAGCTGACCACTGGTACTAAGTGGCCAAGGGGACCATACAGTGAACGGGGGGGGACTCTGCACCTGTCAGCAGAAGTTTGCTGGTTCAAATCCCATAGTCAGGAGAGCAATTTCACTGTTGAGCAAAGCCATTAAGCCTTGCCTTATGGACTGGTTGACCCTGCTTGTAGGCCACTATGGATACTACTAAATAAACACCCTGTGACCCGGGGACATAGCAACAGCTTATAGAGCACTGAATGCCACAGGTACCTATAAAATGACAGTAATCAGACTTTTACCAAGAAGGAGAAGATGGAAAGCAGGATGACACTGAGAGGCTGGGCGTTGAAAGCTGGCAGAAAGCAGACTAGACTTTTGGAAAAAAACACAAATGCCATTTATTGTCCCTATGGAGTGGGCTGGTGTCTTGGCCAGGATACTTACTCACACTCACAGTGCTCTCTGCTGCTTCACCAGAGAGGCCAATCCCCCTCCACCCTGCACCACTTGCACACACAGCACTCATTGTCACTCAAAGCACTCTTTGTCTTTGTCAAGCATCTATCATTAGCATGCCGCAGGGGAACAGGGATACAGCTTGTTTGGCCATACAGTTTATGCCAGGCCATCAGAGGGTTGCATTGGATAAGTCTGTCAATGTACAAAGTCCCAGATGGCGTGTGCAGCAGCTAGGAATCAAACAGCTGCCCTTTTGTTCAAAGAGCCTTTGCAGTAGTATGGCAGCAGGGGAGGGAGGAAAGAGCCCATGGGGTGGAACCAGGCAAGGAGGAGGGGCCTGAGGGGTGGAGCCAGGCCAGGGGGAGGAGTCTGTGGGGGTGGAGCCAGGAAGAATGAGCTGGGGAGGGTGGGGCCAGGGCAGGAGGAAGGGGGCAGGTTACTCAGGATACAGTGTAAGGTTTCGGATAACCAGCTCACATTTTGCTGAAAATAAATAACATGGTGTCATGTTTTCCCCACTTTTCTCCACTACAGGTACAAAGACCAAAGAAGGGGTGGTAACCGGTGTGAACACAGGTACAAGAGCTAGGTCATAGGTTATTTGTGCTGTTCATG
>JAABNY020000063.1:17609732-17637232 GCA_015164015.2 Brevimyrus niger | reverse complement strand
ATTCAACAGGGGATAAGTCTGAGACAAAACCTAGACAATTACTGGAACTGGGTCCAGAAAAACACAAGTTCAAGATTTAAAAAAAATGTATTTTTTTATTTTAAAATATAAATTTAAAAAGTTATAAAAAACAATTTCAACTAAGAAATAAATGATTCATCAAACACAAATGTAACAGACACACACCTCCACTGCAGCCTGTAGTATTTATTAATTTCATTGTAAAATGGCCATATCCTGCTGAATTAAACAAAAATTGTTTTGCTTTATAAAAAATTGTTTTGATTTATAAGAATTTTTTTGTTTAGCAAAGAGCAGAGAGAACTTTCTGCCTTAAACTTGCATGATGGGGTCTCATCGTGATACAGTAAGTTTTACAACTACTAAGCTAGCAGCTACTATCAGCAAGCATAGCGAAACTGACTTTAAAATAAGCCACGATAATGTAATTTAGGTTTGTAGAAAACAATATGTAGCTACTTAATGTTTAACGTGTTTAGGCAGAAGGTGGTATGTGACTCAGTGGATTAAGACTCTAGAGTCTGAAAAATTGTTGGTTGGATTCTGCTCCCAGCAGATCAAACACAGCAGCAGTAGATTTTCAAAAAAATGTCAGATCAGTGACATGAATTTCACACACATGCTGAACTCCCTCTCAGATTTACACTCTGCTGAACTCCCTCTCAGATATAAAGGCACTAATTTGTTGACGTTCAGGTGAGTTAAAGGCGCCATAGAATGAAACTCTGATTTAACCTCTGCATATAAGAATAAGCAGAGTTCAGTACAAGAAAGTGACAGATGATGGTTCTCAAACACTGTTGTTCCCTCAATATTCAAATATTAAACCCACATATGTAAAAGAAGGTGGCAAAATGGGCTGATTCAAAAATCCTAGACTGTTACGCAACAGTCTTAACTGCACCAGCACGACCAAGTGACATATATTTTCTCTCTCAAGGCATACAGTATGTGTGCACAATATCCATAAGTGCAGCTGGTGAGGAAAAAATATATATACCGACAGCCATGTGTGAACGACAAACATTTCGTCTAAACATTTTGAATCTCTATGGTAATCATTTCCGGAAATGAGGGCAGATCCTGTACCTACAGTGGTATCATAATACACATTAAACTCCAACAGGTGCCACAACCTACCAGCTATGTTTCTGCAATGCAGCTCTGGTGGGTGTTCTTGGTGTTGCTAAGGCCGGGAACACAATGGAAAGGCGGCAGAATGTGCCAGAGCCAGTCAGAGGATCGCCTGCAGACAGGGAGGACCGCAGGCATCGCAGGCGTAACACGACCAAAACATTCAATGCTAGCGGGTGCAGTTGCCACCTCATGACAACAGCTTCTGTAGGACTGCAGGTGCTTGACCTGCACCACCCAAACTGTGTGACTATGAAGAGACTTAGAACAGGTCACATCCATTAGAAACACAGGATGAGAAAATCAAACCCATGAGAGCTGCGAAAGGACATGTTTTCTGAGGAGACTCTGTCCAAAAACCGCTCCCATCACCCCTGGCCTGGACAGCTGTCTTGTGACACCAGGCTGGGTTGCCAGCCTCGCTCACACAAAGCTGTGGGGATACGAATTTGGAGCGGCGTGCTCAGCAATGTTCATCCTCCCACGCCCGGACACGCCCTGCTTCTGTCACCCACCCTTCACTAACACAAAGGACAAGAGTGATAAAAGTTAATGACGCGGCACGCAAAATGAAAACAGGATTAACAAGATACCAAAATACCACCATGCCAAAACATAAAATATGACCCATGGTGTCTATGTCCACCAACATGCATCTTTTCTTGTTGCCCAAATAGGAGAGCAGTACGAGCAAAGATTTTTAACAAAGACCTGTAGCAGAAGCTTGCACAGTGTGCCAGACTTTACAGGTAAATTCAGAACGGCCAGCAGCTTCTCACTGGAAGCTGTCATATGCATTTTGTATTTATATCATATTACATTTCTACATTGATAATTCAGACTATAAAATCTTGTTATTGGTGGAATTTCAACATCAATACATATGCGATTAATCATGTCATTAATTCGCAAAATTGTTTGAATGATTGTGATTAAAAAATATATTATTTGACAGCCCTAATTCTCCACTTTACAGAGGGAAGAATTACGGTGGTAGCGATGTTGGCAAGCTAAATTAAAAATAAACTGATGGAAGCACCCTAATATAGACTTAAAAAATCATGAGGGTGTAAGAATAAGGCAATTTTTGGATAACTGAATGGCTGGCAGGGACTGGCTATGAACCAATTGTTTTCACACGATGCCTGGATAGAGTAAATTGTTTGTCAAAATAATAATTGATATAATGAAAATAATTTTTGTACTTGGAAAATTTATTATTGGTAGATGTGATGGTCTTTACAAACGTCATGTATAAGAAGGAATTTATCCACCCCTTTATTCAAAGAAAAACAACAACAAAGTTTACAGGCGTGATCGGCAGTCCTTGCCATCATATGTGCATGAAGTGTTTCCATGGTGAACAGCCCAGGATTCCAAACCACACCCCCAGGCAGAGAAAGCAGGCTCCGACAGACACTCCCGTGTCATGTCAGACATTCTTGTTGTCACCCTCTGGTGTTATTCAAATTTGCATCAGCGGGGCAACCGCAACTACATATTTACAGAGTATAAACCCCATCAGACTGTTATCATTAGAGCTAAAAGGGAGAGGCTTTCTCCATACCAATGGGACGTTGTCAGCTGGTTAATTATTCAGGGGCTCCTGTACCCTGTTGCTTGTGGAGAAAGAAAACAAAACAAGAGGCGGCACGCCCATATCAGAGAGTTCAAACAGGAGAAACCGGCACAGTGGGTGGGCACCCCCCCCTCCCCATGATGCTCAGCAATGACACAGGCAGGATGATGCTTTATCGACACAAGCTCCGCCCCTCCTTTGCTGTCCTATGAGGTGACAAGATAGGGTGTGTCACAAGGGACCGAAAGCGGCAACCTCTATAAGAGCAGAGGCCCACCTCTGACCCACACAGGCTCTGCCAACACATCACTCACAGAGATGGCATCGTTCCTGAAGAAAGCGATGGGCAGCAACTCGGACGCCATGATCAACCAGGCCGTCGACCAAGCCGGTGAGAACGTGGGGGGAGCGCGGAGGGGCAGGGTTAGCAACTGATACCACAAAGCAGTCCTTTAGGAAGAGGACTGTCGTGTTTGTGTGCGCACTTTTAAATGCGTAAAGGGTATTTTATTTCCGGGTGAGTGAAACAAACCGTTTTTAAATATGATAGAAACAAGACACGCGCCATAAAACCGAGCAAAGCATTTCGCTCTTCCTTGGGGCATAAATAAAATCTTCGACGTTTCTGTTAACCTCAGCCGAGTCGTTGAGTAAAGGCCAGTGCCATCGGAAGGGAAGCGTGCTGTACGGCGTTCAAATGTTCAGCAGGTCAGATGGGATGATAAGGACACCTTGTCTGCGGGGTACTGCGCTGATCGGAAGGCAGGTGTTTAAAAAGAGACGCGTCTTTCAGAATCCCAGGCATGTGGATCAGCAGGTGCACACTTGTGGAACTTCTTCACAGCAGGAAAAGCTCGACGGGAATTTAGTGCCTCGTAGCGTGCCTGTTCCTAATCAGTCTGTCCGGTTCCAGAGCAAACACTCATTGTTTCGCTAAGGGGGTGGCGTCTGGACCAGCGGGTGCCAGTGATCGGCAGGTCACTGGTTTACTTACTGGAGTTGGCAGAGTGACATCATCACTGGGCCCCTGAGCAGGACCCGTAACCACCACTCTCTTCAGGGACTGACTGACTGTGCTTCCTCTCCCAAAGTGCACATTGCTTTGAATAAGGGTGTCGGCTAAATAAATGTTATTACTTCTCCCACAGCCTCTGTTGCCAAGCAGAAGGTGAAAACCCTCATCGGACAGGAGTCCAACAAGCCAGACCCTAAAGGGTCACCCGCTGGTGGTGTCGCCAAACCTAAAGGGGACCCTCTTCCCAACTTGGCCAACCAAGCGGCAAAGAAAGCAGACGAAGCAGAATTAGGTAGCCGTCCTTTAACGAGGTGTTTCTATGCCGAAAGGCCTTGTGCAGGAGCTCCCTTCCTTCAGAATGTTGTGAGGCTCTGCCATGAGGGAGCATCACTGGACTCCATTGGTCCAGTAATGTTAAAAGTGTCTTGTGAAGATGCTAAACTAAGTCGCGGATGCGGTTTTCAATCGAGTCTAGTTTCTATGACGTCGGTGTGTCATGCGGGCTGCAGCAGCCTCACGTGCGCCACTCGCTAACCGGCCTCTGTCTCCCTCAGATTTCAACGACGAACTGCATGACATCGCTAATCAGCTGAAACAATAAGCTACACCTGCAGGCCCGGGGACCTGGAGGACCTTCCACCACACTGCCTTTAAGTGCCTCACCCCTTCCCTTTCCAAGAGGACGTGAGCCCCGCAGCATCCTGAGAATTAGGCTCAAGCTGTATATGGATTGTCCCCGTGAAACATCACGTTTGCATTAAGGCGCCCGACAGCTTATCATTGGCCGATCACCAAGCATGCATGTATAATTATAAAAACTAAAAATGTTACAAATTCATGTGTCTGGAGATTTTCTTCTCACCAGGGCTGCCTTCTATCCTCGCAGACTCACATACCGATGTTTGAAGTTGAAGTTCAAATATTATCTGAAATTAATTCATCCTTAGTGAAAATCCCCCCCCCCCAAAAAAAATGGCCTCTGCATTCCGATGGATCTCAGACACAGGAGACTTCTTTCTTGATTTTGGTCTACGGCTCGGTGCTGGTAATGGCAGTCTATAATTACCAATTTGGAGCAAACTTTATGGCTTATTTCTTTCACCTGAAACTTGCACTAGGGATTATGTATCGGGATTAGGAGCGTTTCTCTGAATTTTCCCGTGCACTTGAATTTTTAATCGCCACTTCTGCGTATCGGGGGTGCAGAGGTACGGCTTGGGGGGTGTGATATAAAAAGGCTCCCATGCTGGGATCCATTAAGTTTTCCTGTCGCTCTCTCCTCCACCTCTTTTGCATCCCTCCCACAGCAAAGGAGCTCAATGCATCTGGCTCGCTCCCCACCAGAGCTGTCTTGGTTCTTCTTTAAATTCAGCAGTAAAAACAGAAAACGAGGGCTGTTCGTGGTGTCGTCACGACAACTTGCACACGACACAGGGCAAGAGTGAAAGCCAACACATCTGTCACGATTACATGAGAGAAACACGACTAGATTATTGGTTCCTCAATCAATAAATCAATCAATGTGAGCCTGGAGTATGCTTGGTGTATCTGCATTTGTGTGGTGACGCCTATTCGGTGACAATAAGGAGGTTATTTTCCCTTTTATTATTTTAATTAAAAATCGAATTAAAAATTATTTATTTTAATTTCAGTTTCCATCTTATCTGGTATATTTCAGGGAGGTGGGCTTTACAGCAATGAGCCCCACGATGTGGGAGAAGGTTTAGCTTTTGTTAACGATCCCTCTACACGAGCTAGAGCTTTGTTCGGATGGAATAATACCCAAGGACTTTACATTTTTATTTAACAGGTCCACTGTGCCGCACACCACCCCAATATGCTAACATTCCTTACAATTAACAATTATTTACCAAGTAAAGGCATCACTGTACAGAACTATTCACTGAATAATGTAAGATGTACGGGACATACTTAAAAAAATATACACTGCTCAAAAAAATTCAAGGAATGCTTTGAAAACGTATCAGACCTCAATGGGGAAAAAATCATGCTGTATTTCTATACTGATATGGACTGGGTAATGTGTTAGGAATGAAAGGATGCCATATCGTTTGATATAAATGAAAACGATTAACCTACAGAGGGCTGAATTCAAAGACTGTGAAAAGCAAAGGGCACCAGTGGCAGACCTGCCAATTATGGTATTCTATGGCAAATGTCCATCGAGCTCCACGGTCCTGGGCAGTGAGAACAGGGCCTACTAGAGGACATCGGGCCCTCAGGCCACCCTCATGAAGTCTGTTTCTGATTGTTTGCTCAGAGACATTCACACCAGTGGCCTGCAGGAGGTCATTTTATAGGGCTCTGGCAGAGCTCATCCTGTTCCTCCTTGCACCAAGAAGCAGATACTGGTCCTACTTATGGGTTAAGGACCTTCTACAGCCCTGTAGTTGAAACTGATTAACAATCCCCTCTGCTACTAAACTGATCAGATCAGTATCCCAGAAACTTAACTGACTTCATGCTATACTCTGACTAAAAAGTGTTCCTTTCATTTTTGCAGTGTATAATAATATTCATTCATGGAACATTCACCCATGAAAGTTTACACATATGGACTGCATTTCTTATCAATATGAACTAGTGCTGCATGCAATATAGGACATAGTGCTGCATGTACAGGTTTTAGACTGGAAAGGCACCGCTAATGTGATCCTTAATGCTGAAATGATTCACTACAGTAGTGCTGCAGATCCTCCGAAGTCCAGCAAGCAGGTTCCAGCAGTTACTGTTCGGGTCGTGGGTTTGGCAGTGCAGGCTGTGACGAATCCTAATTAAAATAAGATCGAAGAGCAACTTTTGTTTCCTCATCCCAGATTGGATGTAAGTGCAGACATGGTATCGATGCATCAGACCATTGAATTCTTTGGGACACATCTGCTTTTGGTTAACGCTACCTACAGCATAAGCTACAGGCTGCTGTATCGTACATCCTGACGCAGCCATGGAAACACCGGAATGAAAGAGGACAAAAAGGGCCGGTTTTGCATCGGTCAGTTTATGTTTTGAACAAAAAGCAAATTACAAAGGTTTATCAATAGTCTCAAAGCAGCATTCCAATCGAGGCAAGAAAAAAAAACAAAAACACAAATATTGTTCCCAGGAACATTCCCACCACCTCAACGATCATACTGTCGATTCCTTTATCAGGAACCAAATCAACATTTCCGAAGTGGAGATATCAACTTAAAACTTGCCCAAAGAAATTCAGAATATCTTCAATAACCTAATTAAAATCTAACTTTGGTTTTTCGTCCTCCTACAGCAACAGAAACGCACAGAATACATCTGTTATTAGCAAACGACACTGAAGAACATTTAGGTTCTCCTGTTTATGTCCAAGTGCTCGAGAGGAAATCCCTGACCAGAAATGTGATTTTGCAGTTGGGAAAAACTGACAATTGAAAAAACAGTTTTTCAAACAACTGACCATAGAAGAGGACACATGGCACTCTGTGCTGCCCCGTGACTGACCTCACCTGGAGTCCCTCTATGGTCCAGAGAGCAACGTTGTAACATGAACAGGTAACAGCAATGGTAAGACGTTATGCATGACAGCAACGAGTAGCTTGAGAGTCCCAGTAACAGTGAGCCAAATTCCGGCATTTTAACCCGTTATATGAAACTGACGCAAAAAAAAAAAAAACAAGAACATTTCACAAATATGAGGCTTACAGTAATGACAGTGGGGGGGGGACCCCTGACAGATATTCAGACATTAAGAGACATAAGAGTGGTCAGATTGGTTAAATGACGAATAATAAACATGGATTATAGGGTGAACAATATGTAAACGCTGAGTACAGGTGGCGCTGTGACGGAGGAGCCTCGAGTATGCATAGACAGCTGGACGGACATAGAGCCCGGGGAGGGGGCGCCTATGTGAAGGTCAGGCCAGCCTCATTGTACACCTTGAAGACCTTCTCAATGGCATTGACGTAGGCAGCTGTCCTCAGGTCCAGGCCGAGGTTGTACTTGTTTGCTGTTCGCATGATTTGCTGGGAGGAAAAGATGGTAATTTTATGTGTGTGTGTGTGTGTGTGTGAGTGAGTGTGTGTATATATATATATACACACACATACATACATACACGCACACACACACACATATATGTAAACACACACACACTCATTCATTCAACAAAATGGAGACAGGAGCAGAAAACAACTTCAAAACATTCAAATTTGGTAGTAAAAGGTGGGGGGAGCGACAACCTCAAATGCATTTTAATATGGATAATGTCACAGCTGGCTCACGTGTGACAAGAAGTGCGTGTCCTTCTCGGATTACCGTGACACACAACAATTTTACAGTGAGGCATTTGCAAAGAGCCATCTGCTCTCTTCAGGCCCTGAGGGCTGGGTGGGGGTTAGACAGATAAACAAGTTATTCTTCTAGCTATAAATTAAGTCAGCAATTACTTTCGGGCAGCATTTTTAGAAAGAAAGACAGAAAAAAAGAGAGAGAAAGAGAGAAAGAAAAGAAAAAGAAAGAGAGAGAAAGAAAGAAAGAAAGAAAGAAAGAAAGAAAGAAAGAAAAAGAAAGAAAGAAAAAGAAAGAAAGAAAAGTTCAGTGAGCCTCAAGCATACATGTTTGCATGTAGTGAGTTATAGAGGCAGGTATTTAGGAACCATTTTTGTCTGGTCAAAATGAGAAACCAGATGAAAACTACTGTCGACATGCACATACCCGTGCAGATCTCTCCATGGTGTAGGCCAAGCCAGAGTGGACGATGTCCTTCTCAGAGGCACCCTGCAGGAGCACAGCTGATATTATTACATCTCATACTGAAATGAACATACACAAACATGAACCCTAAGGAGGAAGCAGTTCACTAGAAGACAGAGAACAAACTGAAATTGAGACGATTCAGGATGGGGTCGAGTAGAAATGTCAGCTTCGTTTTCCTTTCCTTGTTCAGCCAAGAGAAAATTCATCAGAGCAAAGTATGGTGCTGCAGCAGAGATGTCAGGTATATTCCAAATACAGCCACCCCTTCACATTCATAAGGGTTAGCGGCAGAAGATGCGAAAATAAATAATACTTGTGCATCCATTTACCTCAAGAATCTGCCAGCTTAATCAATAACATGAAAAGTCCATTTCACATATAGTTCTGTGCACTGTGCATGTTAAATTATTTCCAATTTAGGTGTTTTTATACATTATACAGACCAACGAAATTATGCGCCTGTATATGTGTATATGTGCTGGATAATCCAGGACCCATTATTAAAATGCTAAGGTTTAGAAGTTACTGCATGAAACATAAAATTCCATGGTCAGAAACACGGCCAACAGAAACACTGGCAAGCCAAACCAATATTAAAAGCATAATATGCACTTACACTAAGCAATACTATGCATTAGTAATATTTATTATATCCATCCATTGTCATACCGCTTATCCTTCTGGGTCGGGGGGGGCGGAGCCTATCCCAGAAGCTATGGGCGGGAAACAACCCAGGATGGGGTTCACCACACACCAATCACACACACATGCACACCTATGGGCGATTTAGTAACTCCAATCAGCCTCGGCATGTCTTCAGACTAGGGGGGAGGGGGTTAAACAGGAGTTCCCGGAGGAAACCCCACAATGACATGGGAAGAACATGCAAACTCAACACACATGTAACCCAGGCAGAGACTCGAACCCTGGGTCCCAGAGGTGTGAGGCAACAGTGCTAACCACTGCACCACCATACATATGTTGTTTATTAAGTGATTTGAATAATTTTCAGCATTGTTTTTGGGTAACGCATTATCTGCGCATTTCTGATCTTTCAGTAAGCTCCAGAACTATTCCCGTTTAAATACTCATGGCAGACTCACAAATAACAAAGGGTATCGCCTTTCCTCTCTTTCCGAGATGGCAGGCATTGTGTATGGCTACTGTCAGCTCTGCCGGCTGTGTGTGTGTGTGTTTGTTTGGGTGCAGCAGCAGTTACTCACGGCAATCCTGGCCTGGAACTCTGCTGTAGGGACAACAGGAATGGCCCCACCATGCTTACCAAACTTCCTCTCCAGGCTCTCCTGGACAGACACTAGGGAGGGGCACAAGAGGGTTAGGGAAGAAACACAATCAAATTTGCCAATAGTGATCAAAATCATGAAAAAACTCCAGGTGTAAAAATAGAATAATGGCTCAGATGGATGGAATTTCTACAAGACAGTATCATAAATAATACATGCTGCTATGGTTACACCGCTTGATTTAACAAAGACATAAAACGGCAGACTAATGACACTAGTGACAAAAACTTGGTTAAAACTAGCAATAAAACAAAATAAAGAAAAAAACATATTGAGATACAAATAGGAGTATCCAAACAACACATCTTACTACTGATCCACTTTAGTGTACATAGACAGAGACTAACATTGAAATTTTCAGTTCCGAAACTTCAGCATAAACACTGGAGTGTAACCAAGCAACAAGTGAACAGAGACCAGTCCAGGCCAGTCAAACCACTTCCACTGATCATGTGACAGAAATGGAGCTTCAAACAACAGTTACACAAGAATTGGTTATAGTTGCATGTAGCGATATGTCCTAAAATCTCAGATTTTTTTCACAAAATATCAGATTTTAATCGATTTTCCCCTCCCCTACTCAAAATCAAACTATAGATGACAAATAAATGGTTCAAAACGAGTTTTAACTTTATTTAGCTTTTTTTTACTTTGGGGTTAAAGTGCAATCTGACAAGGCATAAAAGATGCTTGTGAGATGGCAGACCACGCCGTTGTAAACACTTTTAGAAACTTGTAAAAACTTTTAGAAAGCTTTCTCTGTAGCTTATTTTCAAACTCGCAACAATACAATACAATACAATACACCCTCAAACTTATAAAAGTAATAAGTAATATTTTAATGATAGAAAAACACAATTTTATCATGTCAGCTTAGTATTAAGTAAATATTTTATGCCATTGGGCTTGACATAGTGCAAAAGAAAGCTTTTGAAAAATGACCAGTGTTAAGAAAATGAGTCACGTACTTCGGGTCTAAAACTTTTAGCATGTTAATGAATCCCAGCTCCACAATATGTACTGTATGGGCACCAAGCCTTTTGCACTATATTTTTCTATCGCCTTCCATCGTGCCCCATTCTTATCATACGGAACACAGCTATTATATCATACGGCTATTTTCATTTCGCGGTGTGCCTCTGCTTTACATGCTGGAATAAATTAGTCACGCTGCTTCCCTTAGTTGCAACAGTCTTTAAAGTCTTTGCAACGAGGACTTGTTTGGTCTGTGTCCGACGGCACAAAACCGAACCAAATCCATATTACAGATGCAGCAACACCTTTCTTGGGCACAAGTGCCGGCTTTTCCCCTGTCATTGCCATAAATGGCTTTACTAGACTATTCCGTACAACCACCAATTCTATTACTAACGTTTGTTGCAGGCGATTATGGGATAATGTCCTGAATTATACACGTCTCAGAAAAGTGTGTGGTTCACACAATTCCTCTAATCGGGGCGTGCAAATACTTTTGGCCATATAGTGTATATTCATGATATATCAATAGCTTATCAAAGAGATCTTTCAAACAGAATCCACAACCTGTTACATCATTACCCGTCCAGTCACTGATGCAGCCCATTCCAGTACCGACACACACATGTGAAAGACTCTCTCAGGTGCCTGAAATTCAGCTCATTTTATTCCACAGGACTAGGCTGGGCAGACCAGTTAATTAGACATAAATGCCACTTTCTGGGAATATCGCCCCAGTAACTGGTAACAGTCATGGAGAAGTGGGGAGCTCTGCAGAAAGACACACAGACTGTGTGAAAATACAGCAGGCCAGATGTCGAAATGCACTGTTCATGCATGTCCAGTCAAGCTCAATACCACGTGAGAAACCAGGAAAAGAAGGGGAGAGTGCTCCACCTGGTGGTTTTGCGGGGTTACTGCAGCATTTTTTTGCTTCTCTAGTGACCGTGGGGAAGACTTACTCAGCAGATGGTAGTTGGAGTCCCTCTCATATTTGAAGGTCAGTCGGCCGTAGCTCACATGATTCAGGTTCTTCAGCCACTCAAAGTAGGAGACAGTCACACCGCCAGCATTCAGGTACATGTCCTATGGGGGGGCAATCATGCTTAGTACATATGTGAACTAATTAAATACAAGCATGCAGTACTCAGTAACACATGTACATTCAATGACTGAATACCCTGGCTTCTTAATGATAGTTATACTCATCATTATAGTTTGGTCACTATGCAATACAACGTTTTGAACATTCAATGAAAGGAAGAGTATATCAAAGCCACACTTCCACATACTGGTGACCAAGGGTTGCCAACCGTCCCAAATTGTCCGGGACATCCCAAAATATGGGCGATTTTCATTCGTCCCTTCAGTGAAGGGACAAATCAAAAATCCCCCTTATTTCAGGATGTGCCGGACAATTAGGGACGGTTGGCAACCCTTGGTGACCTCCTGTCTTGGCTGCCTTGTGACTCCTCAACCCCTCCCATCAAACCCTGGGCAGTCTGCTTCCTCCTAGGCCCCTCTGGAATCGGAGTTGTCATGTTGTGGTCTTGCTAAACCTTACCGGGATAACCATAATGTTTCTCTCCAGGAAGATCTTGTCAGCCGCGGGGGTAGTGGGCCCGTTGGCTCCCTCGGCAATTATCTGCAACAAAAACCCAAGAAGGTCACGTTCTATCCACTGGGACCTTATTTTTGCTCTATCCAAACACGGCTGATCCCCACTGATCTGAGAACACAGCCCAAGATGACCGAACACCATAAATCATGCGGAACCCCCCCCCCCAAGTGGCACTGCACTGGGAGAAGCCCTGACCTTGGCCTTGATGTTGGGGGCATTCTTCTTGGTCAGCTGCTTCTCGCTGGCCGCAGGAATCAGGATGTGGCAGTCAGCCTCCAGGATGTTGCCCTCGTAGGGCTTGGCGTTGGGGAAGCCCACAATGGTGCCATGTTGCTGATAGACACATGACAGGTCACAAGCTGAGCTCTTCACACTGCAAGCCTTTTACATATTGCTGCTGCTTTTATGTACATGGCTACTTAAAAACATTAAAAGCATGACCTAGATATTAAATAACAAAGCTAATTATATACAAGTTGTGGGTGATGTACAATGTTAACATGAGACTGGCATGAACAATTCTAATACCATTCCAAATGATAGAACAAAGGCTGCCATAGCAGAAAATGTCCACCAGGTGGCGACTTCACACCACTATTAAAATTTGCACAACAATTTTTTGCTGTTAACTCCATATTAAGGATTCCACTCCAAGGCGTCTGGTAGTCTTTCTTCCCCACAGCTGTGTCCCATTCTACCACCAGTCTTAGAAATTTCCCATTTATCTCTCTCTCTCTCTCAGTCACACACAGACACAGTTACACACCTGCACTCATATCTGTGTGGAACATCCATTCATTTCTATGAGCAAAACTCTAATCCCATCAACGATGACCTTAACCCCTACCCAGCCCTAACCTTAAGTAACCAAACAAAATACAAAAGTTACACATTTTTATAAAATGTAAAATTTCCCCTTGTGGTCATCACGATATCAATATAGCTGGTGTTTAATCACATTGTGGGGACCAAGTGTCTATCTAACCCTTCCCACACACACAGACACACCCACCAGTTTGTAGTCCTCCAGCTCCTTCGGGTCAATGCCATTGGGGTTCCAGATGTTTCCATCTATCTCCCCGACACCCACGCATTTGGCCCCGAAGCGGTGCAGGTACCGCATAGAGTGCAGGCCCACGTTGCCAAAGCCCTGCAGGAAACGAGAAACGTCACAGCGGAACACCATGGTCCAGCACCGGCGCGCTGAACCCACCCACCTGACTGCCACACGGCCGCACAGAACCACCCAGGTCATGTGACATCCATCTTCCCAACCCATTACAGGATAAGCAAGACGCATGATCCGAGCCATTGTCACTAAACTACTACCACAATGTAGAAAAACAGGGCAGTGACTTTTGCCAAAAAAAACACTGCTGAGGGCAAGGGAGCAAGCTGCACCTTAGGTTTGGGTTAGGGTTAGGGATAGGTTTGGGTTTGGGTTAGGGCAAACAGGCCGATTAACAATCACTCCCGATTATTCAGAGATTCAGATTTCTACTCTGGAAATGTCGATAATCTATAGGTTCCACTTTAAGTATACTTGATACAAGTTTATGGCATCGAGTCAAGCAGTGTCAGTCCCAAAAGGACAAAACCATGTCTGTCTGGATGCAGCCCAGCCCCTCACCCCACCTGGATGACGAAGGTCTTGTCGGCAAAACCGGGCGTCAGGCCCAGCTGGCTCATGTAGGCCGCCTCATTGATGAAGTTCTCGATGCCGTGGAAGACGCCGCGGCCGGTGGCGGAGATCCGGCCGTGGATGCCGCCCTGGCTGATGGGCTTGCCGGTCACACAGGCATGGGCATTGATGTCCTGCAGGGAGAAACGGCAAGACATCCCTCCTGCAGTCACTAGCTTCACACACCATGCTGCAGAAAACAATGGTGGGAAGGCAGCGGCTCCCCACCCACATCTGCTATGGGTAGAATGCTGAGTCACAGAGAAATACCAAGCATACATACAGCAGAGCAATACGAATTCATATATTTACATTAAAATAAGAATTATATGTACAAGAAGACATGCTTTAAAGTACAATTACATCACGCATCTTCATAATCCCCTCTCAGGGACGCATGGGAAAGAAAGAAAAAAAATAAAGAGATTAAAAAATTCAAGGGAGGGCCTAGATTCTAGGACACTCTGCCTTTGAGAGATGGCTGATTGCTGAGGCACATTTGGAAAGAACTGGTCGCACAATGGAAACGCAATGAAAGCAGCAGTGTTATGAAAAAACCACATCAATTTAGCAAAAGAGGTGGCCGAAGGCACTGTGATGCCTGTGCATTGGTTTGAGGTGTAAGACCACTGGTGTTAGAGGAGCAGGCAGGTCCATTAAGAACGGCCATTGAAACCTCACATTACACCCAAAAAGGCTTTCAATTAAAGTCCTATGGACACAATGAATGATTCTCTCTCATCCAATATACCCTTAGCTGCACTCTTTAAGGGCAAATAGACCAATACAAACGTAGTGCGATTGCTCTCATCTGTGGCGTCATTTGGCACTTTTCTCTCGGTGTAATCTTCCAGAATGCCCCCCTCCACTGAGCAGAAGACACATGACTTACAGAGCAGGTATTACAAAGCCTGAAGTATGACAAGCTTTCCCGGTATGAGGCTCATACCTGCCCAGGGGACTCCAAGCAAGTCTATGCCAAGAATCACAGAGGCTGTTCTCCCATTGCCTCACTGAGGCTCTTCACAGCAGCAATCCTGTACTTCTGTCATTTCCTACGTGCAGTAAACCACCTGATCCGACTGTCCAACAGCACAACCCGTATGGGCAGATTTAAAACCGACTCACGTACTCCACAATAAACCAGGAACAAAATCTATGTCGGGCAGTTTAAACTAAAGACATTTTGATGACGCATACAAGCAAAAACAGATAAAGAAATTGCAACAGCTGTAACCAAAACGAGCACAAGAGGTGCTGAGTAAAGAGGAAGGTCACTTAGAGGAATAATGCTGACAATTCAAACTCTGCCAGCACACTGTGGTTGAGTGACTGCTCACACTGACTGATTAGAAAAGGATGGCCGCTCATAACTGAAGGCCTATATAAATGAAACAAGGTCAATATTAGCTCAACCACTGGACCATTCGCCTAATCGGCTAGTAAACAAAGTTTTCAATTAATTTCACCTAATCAACAGAAGGACAGACTTAAACTAGTGATATCTAGGTTTCGCTGTATGCCTACATGTTGCGAGATTTATTACCTATTAGAAGGATTTATCATAAGACAACCCTTTTAAAACGCAAAATTAATACGTTAATACGCAAGCCCTGAGGGCATCATGCAAATGAATAAAAAGTCTGACATGAACCAAAAGCCAAAATTCTGCAGAGAACAGAAAAATAAAGCATACTGGTGATGTTCAAGACAGCGGCGGCTTGGTCTTACATGGTGACCCATCGTGTTGGCGTAAGTATCAGCAATCCAGGACATCTCCCTCTCTCCTGTGCTCATGTCGGGGGCAGGGACGTCAATACCGGGCCCTGAAAAGGAAAAGGGGGGGGGGGGGGGGGCACAGGGGGGCATGAGGGCCAGAACCAAGAAGCCATTATAGCACAACACATGGACTTGGCAGTCAGCAAACATGGCAGTCAGCTATCTACCAATCTCAATGAAGCATTAGCCAGAGGAAAAGACGCCTGGCAAACGTCAACCCCCCTTCCAATCTGCAACAGCAAAATACAGGGTTCTTGCAGGTTTCAGGAAGTTTAATTTGACCTTTTAAGACCCTTATGAGTACAATTTAAGACCAACGCGATGCATTACTAGAAACATTCGAATGATACCAGAAATTCTCACTTTTTATGTCACTCATATCCATAGCTCAACATCCACATATGAGATGTTTTTACAAAGTGCGTTTTAATAATTTCACATGTGTTTAAAGCATGTGGGAGTGGTATTTTAAGGCTTAAATTATAAAAAAAGTTTATATATATGGTCTTTCTATATCGCGGATTTTCACCTATCGCTCATGGGTCTGGAATGTAACTTCCTGTTGTGGCTGAGCGTGCACCTGACGTCAGTGGCTGAAAGTGCACGTTCTACTGCCAGACCCTTATCAAACTCTTTGTTTATCTAGCTGCAGTGATCACACAATGGGATTTGTAGTTTTATTACCATGCAGACCAGAAAACACAACCAACGGATTAGTTTTACAGCGTTTTACTATTTTATTTTCTGCGAACAAAACTTTTTGGGAATGAACAGAGGTAAGAATTGTAAGACTTGGGTAAATTAAATTTAAGACCTAGGACGACAATCTGGGCATTTGAATACATTTTATGGCATTAAATTTAACTTCCTGAATTTTAGACTAAGACTTTTTAAGACCCCGCGGGAACCCTGAAAATAGCTCAGGCTGCACCCGGAATAACCAGCAGCGAACTCCTTGGTAGGGGAGCTATGTCACATGACCATGGCTATTTGGGCTACCAAAATGCCCATCAATGCCAACTTGCTGGTCCAGCCACCCCAAAGAGACGGGCCGCAGAGTCGCCATGGGTCCGGCAGGAGAAAAGTGTCGGCGTTCTGCAGCAGGAGGTGTGGAGAGATACTGAGTGAAGCCCCTCGAGCAAGCAAGTGTATTAATAGTGCTGGCTGGTCTCCGTCATGTTCCTCAGAAAAGATTGAGAGGAAAAACTACTCCTGTAACTAGTAACCTGTAACCTCACTAGTGTAGGATATACAGGTCCTCATCAGAACATGCAACAGCACCAGCAAAAAGCCAAGGCATGTAGGGGGAACATACAGTAGCAGCATCTCAGCCGGAAGCCACTTTAAGGAGGGAGTAACTTTCCACTGGAATTTGGATATAAAGCGCCTCCTCTTGGAAACACATCCAGAAAAAGTTGTTTCCCCTTGTGGTTCTGGGATTTTTTAGCCTGTAATACTCGAAAGTGGTAGCTCTGGCTAAGCTAGCAGGCATGAGCAGGGTCTAAGCCCTGGCGCAGACATGCACACAAGCACACTGACAGACTGACCAATAAAGCCCTTCTTTGCCAGCTCAATGGTGAATCTCCTCGTGATCTTCTCCAGCTCACTGTCCTGAACAAAAAGAAATGCAAGAAAGCAAACGTGTTAAACCACAATTAAGCAATTAGTGTGAGGGAAAAACATGTAATCGACCTCAATGGGATCATGTGAGAGCTGAGGTGATTAATTGCACAGAAAAGAACATTGCAGGAAAACATACATTATGGTCAATGGTATATATACACCAGATGACCCAAAATGTCATTCTGAAACCATGGTTGGCCCATTGTTGCTACAATATAATATAATTTTCTCAGATGGCTTTCCATTAGATGTTGGAAAACTGCCATTCAGGGATTTGCTGCCATTCAGGTTGAGTATTGATGTTTGAGGTTTAGGTCCCTTTCTGTGAGTCTGTGCAGCCAGCCACTTATCTGAACTTCCTTAAAAAAAATAAAATAAATTGACCTTCACAGTCATTTCACTTGTAGTTGTCCAAGGTAGCTCTAACAAGGACTTAATATGGTGAACTGTTGAAAAGAATGCATGCTATGATGGTACTAAGTGAGAAGTTACTAAACTCTTCTTAACAACCATAGTTCTGCTGTAGGATTCTGCATGACAGATTAATCATACACCGGTATCAGCAATAGGTTTGGTATAATTAGGCAGGACCTCTAATTAATAAGGGTGTCCACATACTTTGGGCCATATATGTTACTCTGATTCCTATGAAATTCACAGGAAAAACAGGGAATCCCACGAGGAAAGTATATTTTAGAAATACATGCAATTTTAACAACAAAGCTGTTTCCACCCCCCGCCGCTTGCTAACCCCCTCTCCCCTGGAAGTCTGCCATCTGATGCCTCAGCACTTAGTCACCCCCGCCCCCCCCCCAAAACAACAACGGTGCCAAGGAATGGACTCATTGCAATGAATCCAAATGAATCCGAGTGCTAGGAAGTGCACAGTAAGTGGAGAGACAACTTCCTGCATGAGACAGGAAGTGGTGAAGCATTCTGGGAGACGTGCTGAAGAAAATGTAGTGTGCTGCAGGGGAAAGACATCGTTCATGACAGGCCAAACATTCAGTATTAAAAATACGGTGTGTATGTCTGAAGTGCATTTCTTTTCACTGCAAAGAAAACGAGTCACTGTTTCTGAACACTAAAGGAGTTTCCAAAATCCAATACTGTATATTCCTACAGTTTTTTCCACTTTGTAGCTGGCATCTTCAGACACCAAAAAAGACTTAACAGGCTGACGATCGACCCAAAGGAGCACAAACGTCACCCTGTTAACGTCGCCGAATCGGAGGGGAAACAAAGCAGTTTGAGAAAAGAAAACCTTTGGTGTTGGTTTACAAATCTTGTGGCCGATTGGCCTGGCACTCCTGCGTGTGCAGACGACGCATCTGCTTTTATGCAAAGTTTTCCCACTTAAAACAACAGTCTGCACACGCATCTTACAGAGTAATTCCGAGGGTTGATTTTCACTCCAGCTTTGGCTCCTCCGAATGGCACATCTAGAGAGGGGAACACGCAAGCCGGACATCAAACTCAGTGGCAAGGAAGGACGCAAAAACCACAAAGAAACACGACAAGCACTGTGTTTACAGCAAAGGCAAACTCCCCTGGAAGGAAAAATTAATCTTCAGTAAGAATTCAGCATATGAGGACATGTTTACATATCATTTACTATATTAGCCATCTGGAACCTGTTCCCAGAGAAAAAAAACATGGAGACATGAAAAAGACTCACCAACGACGGCACATTTATACGTCATCAGGGAGGCCAGGGCCTTCACCTCATCCACGGACACCTCCGTGCTGTACCGGATCCCTGGAAGGCACGCAGACAGCAAGCAGTGATGAAAAGGGGATTAAACAGCAAAAATGTACAAGAGACCCATGAGCCTGTAGAATAGACTCCTGTGTGGTATTTTACTCCAACCCCCATTGCCACTCCTGCCCCCACATGGTGAAGGTGGACATGGGTTTGACCGTCTCAGTCTCCCATGTTCCAGGTTCTGCCATATCATGGAACAGTGTACATCGACAGCATGGGGGATTTCCCTCAGTGCAAGGCGACAGAATGAGGGATTTCCCTCAGTGTACAATGACAGCATGAGGGATTTCCCTCAGCATGCAAAGCTCATAGACACCACAGCAAGAGAAGCTATACTGCTTCACCATGTGGAGATTATAACACTAATCACAAGTTCCAAATTTCCTCCTCACCGTCATCATCATAATTTCAACCATTTAAAAGGCTGCAGCAAGACACTATGACAGTTCAGAATGGAACATGACAGCCATTCAGCAAAATGCACATCGTAGAACCCTGCACACCCAGGCACGGACAATGGACCCCCAGTTCATTTCCTTAAAAAAGATAAATATGGAAAAACCTAAAAAGTAGAGGGGGGACTAGCCCACCCTAGCCCTTCCATCCATCAGAGGTGACCCCACAGAGAGCCCCATCCTCCAAGCAGCCACCTCCCCACGGGGTCATGAACTACATCCTCAACACTCAGACTCTCAGCAAATACATATTTAAAGGAAGAAGCTGCAAAGTCATCGAGGACCACATGCCCTTATTACATGGTGCCCGCGCAGGGACACACTCTCACAGGCAAACAAGACGGCGTCGTCATGACGAGCAAAGAAGCAAACAAGGCAACAGATGCTAAAAAGTTAGATAACTCGACATGGTTCAGCCAGGTATATTTAAACATTAAAACCAACACACATGAACACACCGGGAGCTAACTAACGAAATGCCAGCCCAAGGGAAGGAGAAGTATAACAAACAAGAATGTAGAAGCAGCAGGGAAGGGGAGCTGGAGAGGCAGGAGAAATTCCAGAGCAAGCGAGTCAGAGACCAAGCAGCAGGGCTGTAGCTCAGACACTGCGATTCAGCTGCCAGGCCTAAGCCTTCAAAGCGGAAAAAGAGAATATGGTAGGAAAAAGGGGGCCACACCCTACAGCCACACAGCGCTCCTAACTGCAAGCCTCATTAGCCGGTCAGCCAATGCCATTTCTGGCAACAAGGCACTGAAAAACGAAACATTTCCATTCTAAACAGCTCCGCAGCCAATGAAGCAGCGAGTGGAGGCGGGCCATGAGGCCTGACCAATAGGGACAGCCTGATGGCCAGCGTTCTGCCTCAACCTGTGTCTACTATAGTGTGTCTACTATTCTGTGATTAATAGAGCCAATGGCTAAATACCTCAAAGTCAACAGACCTACAAGTAACAGCTTATCAGGGTCCTGGGCTGAGTTTGGAGCACCTTTTGCCCAATGTTTCCGTCCCTAATCGCATGACTGGCCACAGGTGACTGCTCAGACTGAAAGACCTTCCTTCTCCAGCTCAATACAGGACACCTTTAGGAATACGGTTCTCACAAAGAAAATAAAGTATCCAGAGGGGCCACACACCAGCTGGGGTGGACAAGCACACCGGTCTGCTGGGATTCCAGTCATAGAACCAGTCAGATTGGAGAAACCAGCACCATTTACTGCAGTGGGATTTAATCTAAGAACCAGGCGTCTCTGCAGAAAGAGGTGCCCACATGTCCGTTTATGGCCCCGATGGGTAATTGTTACTTCCATCAATGCAAACACATTCCTGAAGCTGCAGGAAACTTAATTTTACAAATCCTTAGCAGAATACATCCTTAGCCAAATTATGCAAAATGTTGTACAGTGAAAACATAACTAACTTGTAGCCACTTCCCCTCCCCGTAATAATTTCTGTTTCCACAGAGAATGTGGCATGCCTGTTCCCACATTTATGCCACATCACCCTAAACGATCACAGACGTGTAGGTCCAGAGACTCCCCTACTGCCCTTCAGAACACGGTCAGCTGAGACCTGGATTCCGAGAATGGCCGTATGGAGACGTTAACATACCATCCAGTCCGTTTTAATTATAGCAGCCCTTCAGTGCTTACTGTAATGACAATGCGATGCAGGCACTTTGTAGGGGTGGGGGCTGCACACCTAGTTGTCCGGGTAGCAGATGGATAGTTAACTTAAGAAAAGTGCTGAGGATATCAACAAATCGCCAGAACATTATATATGTGTATTCTTAACCTGACAAGTAAAATAAACAAAATCACGTAAATCTGCAATAAGCCGCAGTACAGACCACACTTAAGGATCCATAAGATGCACATGGCAATGCGTGGCGCTAAACGTCAGGTTACTCAAACATATATGTCCACTAAAACACAGCTTCTGCAACAGTTTGGGATTATGTATGGGGATAAAACCATTATTTACTGGACAGAAAAAAAAAGACAGAAGCTAATAAACACACCCAGCCGTCACGCAAACAGGCAGCTACTCTAGATCCGTGGCGTTGAAAGTTGGGATGTATACTTTTACTCCGAGCACATATTTAACAATAATTAACAAAAACGGTCATCGTTATCCATCACATCGCACAAGATCGGCCACTGCATACTATCGCTAAATTCAGAATGTTACCTAATTACAACTAGCTTTTTATACGCCCCACGCCCTGCATCCAGCTGCGACCGGTACCTCCTTTGCACGGCGTCCGATGTTGGCTGTGCTGGGCCCGGTACCCCTCGATCACTTCCCACTCGCCGTTGTCCCGCTTGATGGGGAAGGACACGCTCAAAACGTGGTTGCAGGGCTTGATGATCTTCAGGATCCCCCGCACCCGGTGCCTCTTCTGCTCCGGTGTCTCCCGGTTCTTCAGGTCTTCCACCAGCTTGTCCTCCACGATCGCCGCGCCCCGATCGAAGAAGCCCTCGACCATTTTGAAGAAGTTGGGATCATCCTCCCGATCGCTGACGGCCTCGCTGTAGCGCCGAAGCCGCAGGACGGACGCAGAGGCTGGCAGGGCCGGCTCGGCGCACCCCGAGGCCAGGGCGCCAGTCACCCCGCGAGTCAGCAGCTCTCCCAAGTATCGGTACATCGTCGCCAAGGTAGGGAGGACCGGGTTCTCGGTACAAAACGCCTAAAATGAGATGGGCGAAGGGGACAAAAAATAAACAATGGGACCGATAGAGCGGCTCCTCCTCAGTGCGTCTGGCGACTGACAGCCTTCATTTGGTTCCCTCCCAGCTTTAAGGCACCGACATGCTGCGGGCTTCCATCACGCCAAGGGGAGGGCTTCCGCGGAGCGCCGCACTTCACACTGGAAAAGTTTAAGTTGCTTATGCAAATCCGGTGTATGTGCAAGAGATAGGAAAGGGAATTAGTTTTATCTTATGCCGACGATCCTGTTAACTTTATATCTCTATGCTATATATTCTATGCTAAGGAGACTTCCTGTTTCTGCCAAACAGTCCTTGGCGTTTTGTGTGATTATCCAAATATCATTCTTATGTTCTCTATAAATTATTACGACCAGTTGTAAGTAGGATCTTTTCATCGGTATTTCTTCCACGTCTAAGAGTCACTTTGGGCTGAACATGCGTGCGTCTGCGCGTGACGAACAGCATTATCATTCTACACCTTCTGCAGACCCTTTTTTCCGTTCAGAGGTGCTCTCATACAGGCTGTGAGGATTCAGCCTTCCCATCTCCACTTTTGCTGAACATCTCGAAAGCCACCGAAACAAAACTGTCGAGGAAAAGGGCTGTCTGTCACATATCAGTCATAGGTCGTGTGCTGCTGCTAGGCCTCCATGCAGGACTAACCTTTCTGCTGCTGAATGTCCTCATAAGAGAAACGAGGGAATTGAAACTTAGCCTGTGGGAAAACAGAAGTGAAAGGATTTAACCACAAATTAAAGAGCGACATATCAGTATCAGGCCTATATTTTTTAAATATTTTTACAGAATAGAATATACTCGTGGGATGTTTGTGAGAAAACATTAAACAAAATAAATGGAAAATCAGGTGCTGCTGGTTATTCAGGAAGTGGAAGGCAGCTTTTAAGGAGTGGTTAGGGCAGGCAGTTACTGGATTGCAAAAATGCAGTGAAGCATCACTGGGATATGATTGGCTGTAACAGAAGCAAGTACGATAGTGCCATGTAGGTCATATGACCTACCCCTTTGGTGGAGTGTGAGCCTCTGTGAGTGAGGTCTCCGACTTTCCGGACAGAAGACCTGTTTCTGGGTGCTCAGTCTACTCTGCATACCTGGGAACCAGATCACAAGCTGATAGATAGGTTAGGCATCTGTGCGTATGTACAGAAGTTTGTGGGTTCGCATCCCATGGCTAGAAGAGTAATTGCATCAGCATTAGGCCCTTGTGCAAGGCCCTTAACCCTAACTGCTCCAGTGACACGGACTGACCTTTACTTGTACATTATTTTGGAAGAAAGTGTTGTTTATTTACACTTAAACAAATAAGTGTAAATAATTTTTTTTCTGAAAAATGTGTGGGGAAGTGTGTAATGATTACTGCCAACATGAGTCTTTATGGCAGTGTAACTCAGCACGGGTACAAGGTCACATTAAAGTGGTGTAATTGGGACATCTGAGACGGCCATGGTTCACTGGGAACATTCCTGCTTTGTGTGAAAGTGCTCTTCGCGTGTTCCTGATAGAGAGAGGGATGGGGTCTCCCACTGCCAGCATACAGCCTTCGCTTTGCGGGGTGAGGACCGGCTACGTGTTCGCAGACCCATCACATCATTTGGTTTCAGTCATCTGGGGCCTTTAGCTGAGAGTTGCATTGGGGTTTTACTCTTAGTTTTCTCAGGACCCTCATCATTGATGTACATGTGTGTATATTGCAAGGTGTGTTTATAGGAATTGCCCTCCTGCTCAGGATTCTCATTCCCTCTCTCTCTCATCCGTGACTCTCAGACCTGTGTCTTTGACGACAGTCTGAGCCTGTTTACTTTGCCTCTCGGTTGTACTCAGTAAAATGGAAGTCCTTCTACAGTGTAGAGTAACACAGAGCCAGGGGAAGGAGGCTGGGTTTGGTAGCCAGATCACCTGAGTCCACAGTATGGCCCCACTGTGCAGGGGTCCCAACCTGACCCAGGGCCACTCAACTAGGTCTCAGTGGACTCCATTTTCATAGCATATGTTTAGTGAATCATTAGCATGGAGTCAACAATAGTGCGTTCCATTCTGCCACCAGGGGCACTTATGACGTGGAACGGGGTGTCATGCAACTGGTAGGCCTGTTGCGATAAACGATTAACGATTAATTAATTGCACGGTAATTAAAATGAGGCCGATAATTTTTACGGCCACGATCATTTTAATTTTCATGCTTGTTTGTTTTCCTCGTGTCTCTCTCTACCAAATGGGAGTATCGGCTCTTTATAGCAAACCGGCTCAGCTCACCAAGAAGAACCGGCTCTTTCGGCTCCTAAACGCCTTTTTAAGAAACCCACCCAAGCGGCAGCAGACAATGTTGTAAAAATACGCTGTATAAATAAAATTTAAAATGTAGGTACAGTATTATACTGTATTATACCGCGTATTTTAATTATATACAGTTCAGTAATTAATTTTGTACAGTACTGTAATTTGAAAAGCGTTTAAAACAGTTGTACTATATTTTGCAATTCTATATTCATAATTATTAATTTCGCAGACGTGTTCACTATAAGAGGTAAAGTAAAATGTGCCAATACATTATATGAAACGTGAATATAAATATGCTGAATTTGCCAAATTTTCCAGAGGTGTGCGTGTAAACTTAAAACTTGATTGTATTTAGAGGACTTGGTGCACTTAGGAAATTATTATTGTTGTTTTTTTAGCTTCCAAAACACAAGTTTATCCTTTCTTGCGCTCATAGTTACTCAAACCGGAAACAAGTGATCCGTATTTCACACTGGTGGACATGACGTCACTGCGATGTTATTGTTTATCGTAATAATTTCTGGGACAATTTATCGTCCAGCAAAATTTGCTATCGTGACAGGCCTAGCAACTGGTCCGCAGGACATTTGCAAACAGCCTCCGGGTCTTTGTACCTTTGTCACTGAATGACAGTTAGGGACCTGATAGTATGGACAGGAATCATTTCTGAGCTGCGTAACTGTCTTAGTTCTTCACAATCCAAAAACGATTAGGCCGTGACATTAGTACATGGAGAGGTGTAGTGTTCGTGTCCCAGCTTTACTCATCCGGCCTGTGTACAGGTTTTTGGCTCCCCCAGATCCTCTTCCCATTACGGACCCTTAACTCTGACTGTGTTGACAGTGTTTTTCTAGGCCTGTGTTTTATAAAATAGTCACACTCTAAAAGGATCCCACAGAAATGATAAAATTACACACCCAAGTTTTTTTTTTTTTGTTTTTGGTTCTCTCATTTTCCCTGATTCTAACCTGGCAGTAGTTATACAGTAACCAGGTGTAAAAAAAAAACACTCTTGAAGTATCAGCATTAAGTACTCCTTGTGCTTTGACCGTGCCTTGATGCTGTTAGTGTTTAGGTGAGAAACATGGTCACACGATACCATATTTACCAGCAGCCCCCTCCGGGTGAGCGGCTGCCCCCCGGCTGCCCCCTGGCTGCCCGTTGCCCTGGGCTCTCCTCAGTGAATGTGCTGAACCCTCAGCTTTATGTAACCCCGATACCCTGCGGACTGGAACCAGACTGCCCAGATAAGCAGATGAGACAGTAAAACCCGAAGCCTGCAAATCAGGGTACGGAGAGTCCCGCTGCATCAGATAAATCCCCTAATAATTAACTGCTGGCCCTTCAGGACCCTCACCCCCCCCCCATTTCTTCTGTAAAGTCCATTAACTGGTACTGTGTTAGTCTGTACCTGCGGCGGTCTGTACCGCATGCCAGCCCTCACTCCAGATGAAGGCAGCGCTGCCACCCATGCCGACTGTAATCTGAGCCTGTTAATCGTAGCCCCCGGGGGGAGGCAGTATGTCAGTACAGCAGGGGGGCCCAGTGGGATCTATAAACACATAATAGTAGGATGTCTGCAGCTGCTCTATTACATGGAGACAGAGCTATGCCACATTGATCTTTGCATTCTAGAATGCATAATTACCATCACATGCCTTGTTTTTGCAATACTTCCCTGCACTGATGCCTTCTGCATAGGAAAATCACATGGCAAACATTTCCCGAGGCCCTTTTCTAGGACCTTTATCTATATGTACGTCCCCACAAGCCCTCTGACCTCCCTACTGCGTGCACCCCCCCCCTCCCCCCGAGCTCTGGCTCTCGCTCCTGGTTTCCCAACTTGAGCTGTGTAATCAAACACGGTCTAGTTTCAAAGTGCCTGCCTCCTTCTTTCATTGGCTCACTGACAGACAACACCCACCCGCCCGGTCAGTGATATTTTTGGGAGTTACCTATTAAACTATGTGGGTGTTTTCTTCCCAAACACCCCATAGAAGGACCTATCAAATTAATGGAATCTGGACTGGCCTCGGCCAGCTTCTCTGGATTCTGTTGTAGTGATGCATGATGGGTCACGTGTGTGTTACTCAACCGTAATGGTGTGTACACATGCTTCAATGTTAGCCAATCAGGGCTGCTGCAGTCTGTTTCCTCACATGTGAAGCTTCTTCAGAACATTACCACAAACCCATATTATTTAGTCCCAATAAGTGTCACTTGATGGAGAAGTGGGTGTTGGTTCAAATTCCTCCCTATTTGCCTTGACCTGCATACTTAAGCTCAATATGTATTAGTAAGATTTTCAAGTCGTGTTACATGAAAGCAATAACTCAAACTTTGTTTTTGGTATCCATAACATAGTATTTAGATGTTCAATGTATGTATACATACAATTGCTACCATAAAGGAAAACACGAATGACTTGGGCTGTGGCTGTAATTCACACCAGGAATGCCTTCCTACCCTGCTGTAACTGTTAGCTCAGCTGCTGTCTTGTGGAGGGGTGCCATATGTCAGTGACGTCACCATACAGCCAACTCGAGAGTTTCCCGGAGGAAGATTTGAGGTTTGTGTGAAATAGCGACATCTGCTGGTCAATTTAGCATACGGCTGTTTATCATGTTTTATGAGAAGTTACATAAGAGCAACCGTCCGCAGTTACTTCGCCTTAAACAGCAAAGGTTTAAACAGTGATGGGCGGCAGCGCCCCTACATGTAGCGAAGCTATTAGTTTAACTACATTTTCTAGTAGCTTGCCTGTAGCGTCGCTGATTTCTGAATCAAAT